>JAODOY010000002.1:2284118-2314877 GCA_025399855.1 Forbesichthys papilliferus | reverse complement strand
ATATATATATATATGCAAGACAAATGTTTAAGAAGCACACTCTAATCAACCTTGTCTATCTCCCCTGCTCTCCTAGCTTGAGGGATTCAAATACTAAATGTTCTGAAGCATTTAAGCATTATTCAGTCAACACAAATGCTTGCTATTTAGGCATCTTTTCAAAGCCTGTATTCCATTCATAACATAAAGCCCATGTGCTTCTTGTTTTTGTAACCTAATTATCTTTACGAGCTAAAGCTTTTTACAAAACCATCATTCAAGACGTTTATCAAACAGTAAAATGTAAAGCCTGTTCTTAACCACACGCTATACAATACATTTAATACAACTTGAAGGAAATTTGATTTTCTCCTAACACTTGCTAGGGTTGTCACATCCCCCAAGGCTGATAAGACTTCAAATTATTTGCTAAATTAATGTTCATAGGAGCGAGAGAGAGAGAGAGAGAGAGAGAGAGAGAGACTTATTTGCTGGAGTAAGCATATCTGTACAGTATGTCACTGGTACTCTTTGAAGCCCTTTCTATTAGGCCTTTAAGACTATACTTCTAAAGTCATACATGAGGCTCCATATGACCCCACAATGCTGCATTCACACAGGCAGATGCAATATATACAAAAAAAGAAGGGAAATAGTACATTGAAGGAACCTCAAGGTCTTCGAAAGGGAGAAGGATGTGTGTTTGCAGTGCGGGCATGAATTACAGCCATTTACTTGCCTTGTACATCTTCTTAAACATATGACAGGAAAGGTGAACCAGGGTCTGTCTTCAGGACATCACCTGCTCTTATGTGGAAACAGCAACCTCACTCTTTGTCAGAATGTCAGGAAAGCCTACATTTAAGATAACAGCCAGATATTTTTTTTGCCCCAAACATTTGTTAAAAGCATGAGTGTAACATTTTCTTGGCAAAATAGCATAAACACCTTTTATCCCCTAAAAGTGTATGTAATCATGTGCATTGAGTTGGGGCCCTATACATGATTAAAAAAACGGACCAGACACCAGTTCGAAGTCAAAAATGACAAACAAAAAAAGAGAATTGTTTATTTTGGTTCCTCCCCACCAGTAGTTTATCCACAATCAGATGGAAAGGAAAATAGATGAACGTACAGGAAATGCATGGATCTTTAATATACCACTAGTAAATTGGATGTAGACATCAAATGTGCATACTTTTAAGACTAATGCCAATATGTTGACCATGGAGTTCAATGTATAATTGGTGTTAATTAATTTAGGTGTTGGGAAACTGGTGGTAGTGAGCACAAACAAAACTCAATCACTAATCCATAGAACAGAACAACTGATGTTTTCATTCACCACTTTCAATGACAATTGAATGATACAATTATACTTCTCTCAACCTGCAGGCTAAGAGAGAATACGCATAAAACTCTTTATCCACTCAAAAATCTCAGTAATTGTTTTATTATTCAGGGACTATATATATATACTTCCCTATACACAAATAATAAAAATAAAAAAGTAATTAAAGTGCTTTCTACTGACTCAAACATACATAATCTCCATATTAACGGTATTGATAGCATGTTTGAGACACACATATATATATATATATATATCTATATAAAAATCTCACTTGTTTACTGATTAGCTGAGTTCAGTGCTTGAGGAATAAAGACCGGCAGATGTAAGGCATGATCGCAATTAGACTTTTAGCTGAGAGAGCACATTTGTGTCATAGGCATCATCACAAAGAATCATCTTGTAGTGACAGTCAGAGATACAACCACTTTTTGAGGTTCTTATACATTCTGAAGTTTACCATGCTCATAACTAACTACGGCATGATTCATTTCTATTAAAATAAAAGAGGATATTCCACCAATTTATCAGTTAAACCTCATTCTTTCATTTTCACTGTTGCTAAACAGGTATTTAAAATCCACGAAAACAGATACAATTTTTAGCCATCCATAAACAGCATATACATTATACATGATTTACTGGCACACCAATAGTGTGGAAAAGAAACATCCACAGCATGGAAAGAACATGAGGTACAACTGCTAAATTTACAGAATATCCATATTTAAGGTCTGTTAAACTATTGTTCTCACAGGTGGTCCTGTCCCTCAGATTACATGAGTGATGATGGCATTTAAAACAAATCCCGGGGTAAAAGCTGGTCAGGGAGGCAGGGGGTCAGGGAGGCAGGGAGGCAGGGAGGGAGGGAGGGAGGTGGGGGTGGGGTATGAGATTGCAGTTGGTACTCCTGTGCTCAGTCCACCTCATCTTTAGAACTGGCATGACATTCACAAAGCACCACTTTCTATATATTACAGGACACAGTCATCATCTTGCAGCATTTCAGCTGAGTGGGTATAAAAATATAGAAATTTGAAAACCTGAATATATGTTCATATGTGATTTTTCCGCATCAAAAACAAGACAAAAAGTTACAGCTGTCCCACTAGATTTAGATCCCACCCCCCGCCCCCCACTTAAACCCCAAATCAATAATGCTTTCTTGCATTACTTGTATTGAGAGGGGAGGAGATTAGGTCTATTTCATCAAGCTACACCAACAGTCTATCACAATGTCTTCTTTATCACCATGTCCATCATTCCTTTGTTAATAGACTAAGATTACCTCTGGGTGTGCAACACAGATTTACTAGGGAAGGGGGGGAGGAGGAGTGTGTGTGTGTGTGTGTGTGTGTGTGGGTGCGTGCGTGCGTGAGTGCGATGATGACATTACATCAACATGTCTTTGTGGTGTCGGGCTATGTGCTGGCTCTTCTCTGAAGGCCTCCTAAAGCCCTTGGTGCAGTAGTCGCAGCGGTGTGGGTATTCCTTGGTGTGAATGGAGATGACGTGGCGCTTGAAGCCGGAAGCGTCCGTACTGTTGTACTCGCAGTACTGGCACTGGTACACCTTCCTGCCGCTGTGCGTCTTCATGTGCTTCTTCAGTTCCGCCGGCTGACGGAAGCCCCTCCGGCAGCGCTTGCACTTGAACGGCAGGTCCTTGGTGTGCAGGGACAGGATGTGGCGGCTCAGCGTGAAGGTGTCCGACGCCGTGAAGTTGCAGTGCCGGCACTGGTGCACCTTGTTGCCCTTGTGCGTCTCGGCGTGCTTCTTGAGCTCCGAGGGCCGGTGGAAGCCCTTCTCGCACACGTCGCACTGGTGGGGGAAGTCCTTGGTGTGCACGGAGATGACGTGCCGCTTCAGGTCGCTGGAGTTGGTGCTCTTGTGCTCGCAGTGCGGACACTGGTGGGTCTTGTGGCCCTGCACCATCTCCACGTGCCGCTGCAGCTCGCGCGCGTCAGCGTACGCCTGCGGACAGTGGCTGCACTTGAAGGGCAGGTCGGCGCCGTGCTTGCTCTTTATGTGAGTCTTTAAGTTGGACTGGTCGGCGCAGCGGAAGTCGCAGTGCGGGCAGTGGTAGGGCTTCTCGCCCGTGTGCGTCCGCATGTGCTTCTTCAGCTCCGACGGGTGGCGGAAGCCCTTGGCGCACTCCACGCACACGTGGGCAAAGTTCTTGCTGTGCACCGCCAGCAGGTGGCGGTTGAGCAGGCCCTGCTCGGCCGTCTCGTAGTCACAGTACTTGCAGTGGTGCAGCTTGGGCTCCCGGTCCTTGACGATGAGCTTGTCGGAGCCCAGGGGGCTGGCCTCGTGGTAGCGGCGAGCGTACTCGCTGTACTCCGGCGAGCGCTCGCTGTGGTGGCTCAGCAGCTTGTGGCTCTCCAGGTGGTTGTGGAAGTTGACTTTCTTGTTGGTGGTGAAGTCACAGTCAGTGCACTGGTACTTCTTCTTCAGCAGGTGGTCCGGGTGGTTCTTCATGTGGCACTTGAGGAAACTCCGTGACCGGAACTTCTTCCCGCAGATGTGGCAGGGGTAGACTGTCAGAGGCATGCCGTCAGGGCCAATGATGACAGCTGTGGGAAAGGAGATTTAAAATGCTGTGAACTCATTCAACTTGTGTGTCAAAAGCAGCAACACCATTGTGTCACCACCGGACAGACAAACGTCGTCTTTATGGCCGTATTACGCACCTGTCTGACACTGCCGCGCTTCGCCCTTTTTCTTCTTCTTGGCCTTGGGTTTGAGGACACTGTTTGTGCCCAGGCTCTCTCTGATGTGCAGAAAGGGCGTGGCCCCTCCGTTCTTCACCCGGTCAATGCCGTCACCTACGCAAAACATCATCCAATCACGATAAACGACGAAAGACCAATTTCAACAACGCAAAGCCTGCATAGGAAGGGTTATCTAAAGAGTTAGGGTTTTTCCTACGGTATGTTCATGCTATTAAAAGTGAGGATGAACTTCCAAGCTGTAAAGTTTACCATAAGAATTTGCCCAGGACACGGGCACAAACATCTTGTTGTTTAGGGAGTCATGTAGCTGGGCTTGCTGCGCTGCAGCCTCTTCATCCTGATCTACTACCACCTCCATATACACCTGCTCATCTATAAACATCCACAGAGACAACCTGTTCAACGTCCTACTGCGTAGGGGTGGGCGAAATGATCACAAAACGTTTGAGACAATTTAGACATTTCTTGCAGTGGTCCGTGTACGTATGTGTGTGTGTGTGTGTGTGTGTATATATACATAAAAAACAATATTAGGAAAGGAACAGCTTGTAACAATATTACACTACATCAGCATGGAAAATGAATTTAATTTGAACTTGTTTATGGTCATATGACCATTACCGTATTGATTGTCAGCACATTTTGTAAAATTGTAAATTTAAATATCATAATTGAACGCTTGTTAAACCATCAACTCTGGTTTTCTTACCTCAATATAAAGCCATGCTGATGTTCAGCATTAAATAATCTATGGCAAACCAGAACAATCCCCAAATGACATTTATTCATCATTTCTAATATGTCCACAAAGCTGTAGTACGCATCCTCAAATGTGCAGAATCAAATTGTTCTATGAAAATCTTTAATATATGTATACATGATGGATTTATATTTTAAATAGTCCTCTAATTAAATATGCATGTTACTAGCAGAGCAGTCATCATTGTATACACGTTTAAGAGAAACGCTGGAAGTGACTTGGATGCTGAACATATTTATTTAATTAGCAGGAACAACACAACACTGAGGCAGACATTCAGTTTAAAGATAATCAACATTACTGTATTCCTGTGAAACACACCACTACGACTAGTTAGTGCTGACAATGTGATACCAGTAATAGTAACGTAATAACATAATTATTATTTGTTATGATTTTGTTCGATATGACCAAAATGTCATATCCCGATATAGATTCTTTTCAATCCCGATAACGATACAGCAAGTACTGTAAATTAAATTAATATTTTTTTTATTAAACTAACCCCCCCCAGGCGTGTGCTCACATTTATTATAAATAACATGTGGAGAGGGACAGCCTCTAAACCACAGTGAGCAGAGGAGATTAACTAAATGTGTTACACTGAATTCAAATAAACATATAGTCTCTACAGCCTTCTGCTGTAATTTATGATCGTTTACTAACGTGAACATAACCCATTGACTGCATAATGTATGCAACTAGACCATGGCAATCATGAATGAATCATGAATCAGAAATGTGTGGTTTCTTTACGATAACTTAACTAACTGAAAGATGATATTCTTGCCAGACAGAAACAAAATACAGAGGTAGGAAATATAATCTAACATTTTCATAGTCTTAAACTACGTCCTGGTTAGTCTATATGTCCCAAATGTAACGTCCATGTGTTTCGCCAGGTATCTAGCTAGCGCGTTTTGTTTACTTTGCAGCAGTAGCATCGGCGATGCACCACGCAAAATACAACTCAATACAACTTTTCACTGGCAGGTCACATAATCGTAATCGATTAAGACTCGACGAATCTGCCTCCCCAATGTTTCGAGCTGCTACGCAGTGCTCTCTTCTCCGCTGCGGGCGCACACGCACGCACGCACGCACGCACACACACACGCACGCACGCACGCACACACACACGCACAAACACACGCACGCACGCACGCACGCACGCACATGGAGCTCAGCGAGGGAAAGATAAGACAGCGGTGGAGAGATAGAGAGCTGAGGAAAACTACACGTTACTGGAAGTGCAATAAAAGCCTCGCCGTTAAAAAGCAAACGAGCAATCCGTGCAAAATACAGACTACAAATGACGAAAATTATTGTTGCAAAGAGTAATAATTAAAGCAGAATTTAAGACGGTATTTCTATCGTCATACGATATATTTGGCTTTATCGCACAGCCATAGTTACGATCATTAAAATGTCATATCGCCCGCCCCTACTGCTACTGAATGGCAGCCACTCATCGGGAGGGGTGGCTGACAGGCCGTGGGTGATACCACTTACCGATATCTTCATCATCTTCACTGTCTTCATCATCGTCATCATCGTCGTCGTCATCGTCTTCTTTCTTGACGGCCATGTAGACCATCTTGTCACGACCCACTCCCAGCCTGCCTGAGGACGCCGCCTCCAGATCTGGATGGCCGTTTTGGTAGTCATCCTCAGTGATGACCTCCGTTCCACCTGCACAGCAACGTTACATCAAAGACGCTTCTCACAGAGGCACGCTTGGCAACGCAATGCAGTGACCTGTTAGAAACCAGTTGACCTCAAACGCTACATCATTATGCCTGTAGAGCAATGGCGATATAGAGATACCGATATCTGATTTAATGTACGTTTTAAAAGGGACATACAATGGCCCAGACAATAGCAGAGCCACCAAAGCTCATATGCCTAATGTCTCTGGAGCCAAGGAAGGCTACAGCAAAAGCCTTGTTGAATTATTTTGTTTATCTGTTAACAGTAGACTACGCTAGCATAATACATTATTGCATAGCCTATAGGTGCGTATTTGCTAAATAAACAAAGTTTACATAGGCCTATAATCAACTATATAGTTCAGTATAGCTTTCGGTATGGCTAATGCAGACTAATCTATTGACAGCCACGGCATGAGAGGATCTGCACCGCTGCTTCAGTGCATTTTCTGTGCCATGTGTGTGAGAGAGTGAGTATCGGAGAATACCCCGCTTGCACGCAAAATTCTGTAGATATTTATTACTTGGTTGGAACGCTGCATTGCCTTGTTTTGACCCGACCCACCCGCACCATAAGCTTATCGGAACCCACCCGACCCACGGGTCTACACGCGGTAACCCAGGGGTCACGGGTCAGCCCGCGCATTACTACTAGCTAGGCTAAAAGGCTGTTTGTATGCTGGTTTGTCACAAACATATTCTGTTTACCATCACTTTAAAAAAGGTTGGCTTCGCACTTATTATTACTTATTATTTTACCATCCCTTTGATGTTGGTAGTCGGCGGTGTTCGTAAAGGAGGCATTAAACGTTTAGGGTACAGTCTTTATAAAACAACCAAATGTATTAGAGAATAGAAATATAGAAGGGCCAGAACCCCCCTTTATATACATTTTTTTTTTTTTTTTTAAGTAGTTTTACACGGGTCACCTCTTCGAGGTCGTAAAATCAGAATGTCCGGATTAGTCTGAAGAATCACATCCCTGAATTAGCATTTTAATGAAATCATGTTCATGTTATAATATGGTGCATGCATGAGAGGTCGCAAGCAATGCAGGCTTTGTGGGTCACGCAAAAGTAAATTAAGAACCACTGATGCAAGTCAATCAGAAAGCTGGTCCCTATAAATACCACTTGCCCAAATCGTCATCTGCTTCAGCTTTAAAAATGTAGACTTTGATGACCTCAGAGCCATCCTGGTCCTTGCCGTCCTTGTCCTCCATCACCTCAGAGCTGATCTCCAGGGGAGTGTCGCCCATGTCCAGCTTCTCCCCAACATCATCTACTGTTTTGTTAACAAAACTATGTTTAGCATTCCTTTAAAATCATGTTCACAAAAGCACTGCTTATAGCCAGACACAGACAGGTATGTTAATAATATTGACACAGATTTAAAACAGCAAAACATGTTAATTTCATTGAAGAAATGTGTGTGAATTAACGCAGACTGTAAACTCTCAAGCATTTCTTTCAGACTCATTTACTTAACAATTAACAGTGTTATATTGTAACCATTAGATGTATCTTTGTAACTAAAATGCAGTTTGTAACTTGTAAAAACACTAGGTGTCAGTAGTGAACCACTGCAAAATTCTATTAGATTACCAAGGCTGCCCAGCCCATTTAATTTGGATCTTGTTGGGAATATATTGTAATTTAGCGTGATATTTGCTGGAAAATCTGAATATTGTGTTGCTATCCTGGATTACCTCCTAGCTGGAAACCCTCAACATTCAGCTGCTTTGCCGAGTTTGATTCAGCAGACATGATGTAAAATACATGCAGTCGCAGCAAGTACAGTTTAAAATGTAATTTTAAACTTTAATTCAATATTGCACATTTGGCCCCTGCTTACAAGAGATCATGAGGTAATCCTCAGAGCTGCTTCTGGCATCATCATCATCATCATCATCATCATCTTCTTCTTCTTCGTCTGTCTGCAGGGAGACGGCCTCGGTCGGCAGCTGCTCGTGGACGATGGTGTCCGAGTCTGCCGGCGCCACCATGACCCCTTGTGACACAAGCTGCTGGTCCAGGGTGTTCTCCTGGTGCTCCGACAACAGCTCGGCCACAAACACCTGGTCCGGCATGTCGTCGTCGTGGTGATGGTGGTGGTCTGGGTCCTGGATGAGCTCTGCGGACAGGACGTGGTGGTGGTGGTCGAGGGCTTCCTCTATAGCGACCTCCGTGCCCAGAATGTTCTCAGGCATGATCACGCTGTGCTCTGACGGCACCAGGTCCTCACTGATGATCTCCGAAGTCTCCACCCCTTCCGCCTCTAGGCCTTCCACCTCCACCTCCTCCTCCTCAAGGCCCTGGACAACGTGGGCTTCCAGGCCTTCAACGTCTACCTCCGTCTCGAGGCCCTCCACCACGTGGGCTTCCAGACCTTCCACCTCCACCTCGCCGTCGAGGCCCTCCACCACATGCGCCTCCAGCTCCACCACCTGCGTCTGCAGGCCCTCCACCACCTCGGCGTCGAGGCCCTCCATGTCTGCGTCCAGGCTCTCCACCTCCAGGCCGTGCTCCAGCAGGATGCCCTCGTCCGCCATCACGTCGGACAGGAGCATGCCTTCGGGCACGGACACCACGATGTGCTCCCCGTCGATGTGAGCCAGCCCTCCCATCCCCGCCACTGCCGAGACAAGACACAGAGGCGGTCGTCTCCTTGTGCTTACAATACATTCACTAGTCCTACGTATTGCTGCTTTCTGCGTTTTACACTAACTTCTCCAAAGGTACGTTGCCTTTTTATTATAGCCAGTATGCAATTGATTGTTACAGATCAATTTGATAAAGACATGTGTGAAACTATTCCTGTTTCACAATTAAATGAGCCTTGTGTTTATGAATAATTTGTCAATCTGAAGGATTGGTTAGTTTAGTCAAATTGTCCTCATACCAAAGTCCTGCATTATCATAGTGTGGGGCATCTTCAGCTCCTGTGTGTGTAGCTCCAACACCCCTCCACCTTGGTCCATGTCTTTACCCAGAAAAAGACTGGAGAATATAACAGGTTTTGTGTTAGCTTGTTTAGTGGGCCTGTGTGGATTACTCAAAATGAAAGTAAAAGCCAGCACTGCACATGGCGCTACACACATACCTTCACATTTGATGCCAAGGTTGTCTGGAATTAAACCAATATGTTATTTATGTTGTTCCCTTCCATCAGTGAAAGTAATCCTGCATGCAAGAGAAAGCACAGATATGCTTAATAAAATTGTAAAATGCATACAATACATTTTTTTCAAAATAGGGAATCTGGAACCTTTATCTTATATCTTTAATAAAAAGTGCTTCTCTTTCCTATACTAATAGATCGGTTTTTATAACATTTAGCACCTGGTTGGTAGGTTGATGGCAATTATTTTGAGGAATCAATGATGTGGTAATGTAGCATATGTTGTAGCAATGTCGCTTATGTTGTCAAATGTAATAGGTTAGCTCTGATGACATACTAATGTAATAATTCTAACAGTAAGCAGTTTGCTTAAGAAAAAGGGATGTATGGCCTATTCAGCCATTGACCAAATGTAAGTCACTTCGAATAAAAACTGCTAAAGGCTGTAAATGTAGAATTGTATATCCTGGGGTAATTTTAGACTACATTTAAATGCACCCTCTGATGTAAAAGCACTGACAACAGTATTGCGCCATTGGTGAAAATCGGTGTATATTTATTCCAGGGCGTTGTGGTGAAGGATGCAATTTCTTCCATTGGCGCCACCCGGTGCCCACCCAGGCGCATTACAGGCATATGGACACACACACACACACACACACACACACACACACACACATACACCTGAAGCTAGTTGAGCTTGTTATTCCGTTAGATACAAAGGGTTTCCGCCCGTAGTCTTGTAGCGGGAAAGCAAACTCGCGGATGTGGACGAGCTTGGAGTTGTGCTGATGATGTAGCCGTGTACGCGCATCACGTCCCAAATCAGACAAATGCGTTAAAGATCAATGTAAACGAGCTGCGTGCATTGTGTTTATTTTGATTCGGATGACGAATATGTAGTTATTAAGAGAGCTGTTGTACTAAAACTGGGTTGTTCGGTACAATTGCGTTGAACAAGTACTTCATAGTCGTACCCTGCTCAAATCCACACACACTGCCGAGTTCATGGCCGCCAATGGTTGCACTGCAAACGTTATGCAATGCATACTACAGCGGCTACCGCCCTCCACCCACTGCTGCTAACTAGCAAGTAGGCTACGGCTGTTTGCCCGTCGCCATTTTGTTTAGCCCAATTGCTAACAGAACCAACTAACCAATAATGCAGAGACGTTAATATCACTACCACGTTGCAGTACAGTACACTGTTTAAAGTATAACATTATAGTTTCGAACTCAAATGCATTTACATCCATTTCACAACACGCTGCTTGAATCTGCGCGACGTTGAACGCGTGACTAGCTAGCTTGACAGCTAACCTAGCCGCGGCGGCTCCTACTGCATTATCAACCATGTTTTCGACGAAGGCTGAAAGAGGCCCGCTACGGCCGACTGGGCCCTCACGCCGTATTAATGTACACTTCGATTCGATGCAAAACAATAGTACCTGATAACGTAGTCTTCCAATTATATCGGCGTCTCTCCCTCTTCTCAGTTATGTCTGTTATTGTTTTGGTATATTTTTGACGGTAAGCTAAGTGCGGCCTGCAGTTTTGGATCCCCGGGCACTCTTTGCTAGGCCTCGGCCAATCAGGTTGCTTCCTGACAACCAAAGGGAGGGCGGGGGGCAGACAATGCGTGGCCTCGTTTACCGTTGATCCCTTACTATTTGCGTCATGCATAAAAGAGCAGAGTTACATTATTACATCCATTCAGTTGATGACAACTCATGTGTTAGACTTTCCTATTACTAAAATGTCAACATGAATTGTTAATTGTGTGCAACTTTTGTGTAGTTTATGTCTAAGCTCTAGGCCAGTGGTTGGGATGGTTCAGGCCTGCAGGCCATTTTGTCAGAAGGACTGGGCAGCACTAAGCAGAATATCCATTCGAGAGAACCAGTTGCTAAACAAGTTATCAAGACTTGGTTGTACTCCTCGGGGATACAGTAAAAAAAATATTAAAAAAATAAGGCCGAACTGATGCAAAATACCTTACTTGTAAATACATATTTAGAATGGGGAAAAAACATAGCAATTACAGATTCGGGATACACTTTATTATTCAATTTCACAACTGCTCCTAATTTTCAGAGGCACTCTGCGGGTGCATAGCTGTCTAAAAGGGACAAGGCCTTTGTGCATAAACATTGTCTTCATTCAGTACAGTGGTATCCAAGATAAATACTCAAATTCACTTTTAGATATGCAGAAGGAACGCCTGGAACTGCAGTACCTGACAGCACTTCAGCTTAGAGTACCTCTGCAATTAGTGTGTTAGGGTGTTGCAGCTGAAATGCACATTGGCACAAACAAACTGTTTTGTTTTATAAGGGCAGTGTGATCTAAGCAAATTTGCAAAACTGCAAGAATACAGTAGAACAATAAAGAAGGTTTAATCAACCACTCTAACAATAGTTAAGGGGGACTGAGCATATCACAATTTCACCTTAGATGAGATAAAGGGCAACAAAATCAAGCATGCAGCTTCATCTAGTAGGAACTCACAGAAAAAGTAACTGACAGACCACAGCCACATCTTCATTTAGAGATATCAGGACAAACTCCACAACACTTGTTCCAGGAATCTTATAATTAATGTAAAAATAAGAAACTGCCAACCAAAATCTTCTGAAAGCTCAGAACTGGTTATTATGGCCAGTTGAGCGTGTACAGTAAGTGTGCCTTCAAGTCTATTTTCAGTTTTCAACTCATCTCAGTCTGTGGGTTGAGTGGTTCATGCTAAGGAAAGAGTTTTTTTTCCCATTACTAATTCAGCACAGCCCATTTCCCACCATAATGGAACAGATTGAGAGAGTACAGTACACTTGAGGGTGGTGTTTGCACTTCCTAGTATGCAAGGTCAGGAGGGGGACGGTTTCAGCATTGACAATTTCTTCATTACCACTGAGACTCAGTAACAGCCGTCTTTCCATGATTCGTCTGCCATTTTAGTCATGCCCAAGGACCTGTCAAGGAAATAAGGAGTTATCTTAAACACACAAGACAAGTGTATTGCTGATTAAGTACATCTGTGAGAAGAACCAGAAGCTGGGTTTAAATGGACACTTTTTGTTTTGTCTTTACAAATGGAATGCTTTTGATTGAAGATTTCGTTTACACGGGATGTCTTCTAATCGCGCCCGCAATTAACCGGAATAGATGTTAAACATGCACACACACACACACACACACAAGCTCTGTAATGTGTGTCCCGCTAACAAAAAGACCAAACGGGTGAGTAAGGATATTTCTCACTGGATTTCCGTCTCCAGGTGAAGTCACCCTAGCTGCTAATAACCTATTTACGTGTCTCATTGGTTTTGCCCTGACTCTGTACAGCAGCCGTGCAGAATCTAGCCGTGTCTCCAATTCGGCATTCACCCACAGCCTTGGGGCATGTGCAGAAGAGCAACAAGGAAGTACTCAGGTTTAACCGTCTACATGGTAGAATCCCTACCATGGGTTATACTACTGCTTTGGAATTAAATTTCAATTGGGTTGGGCCTTTTTCTTCTGAATGAGGTGTTAATATAGAGCATTTTCATTCAGGTTGGGCTTTTAACCCAATTCCAATTGTAATAATAGGGTCCATGTGAACGCAGCTATTCACAGCCTTGCACCATGTTTGTAAAAGTACTTGCCTCCTGGTGGGCTGTGCAAGTCTGCTCCTGGTGGCTACTGTTGGCCTGCCCACTGCCTGCCTCCCTGCTGCAGGCGAAGCTCTTCCAGGTAGATAGGCTCCCCCGTTGGCCGGGCCTGGGGACGGGATCCTGCGGACCCCTCCTGATGGAGAGGCCTGCACAACAGGCAGTCCTCTGATTGGCTGTCGAACGCCTGCCATAGAGCCTGCAGGGCTCATGGCTTTCACTGGGGCTCGGATGGAAAGAGGAGACTGTCCACTGCTACGTAGCCGACTGCCAGCCACACCTTGAACATTTTATAATAAAAAAATATATATAATAATTATATTAGTTTTTTTTAACCACGACTACGGTCGACAACTAATGATTTTAAAACAAAATTTCCCAAACATACCAAACAATAATACAACACAAACATTTGTCCCCTATGGACATCATTGTGAGGTCCAAAACCCTGCTTTGTAGGGATGAGGCGTTGTAGGCAAAGCTGCAGCCCAGGAAGGAGCAGGTTTGGGTTACCACAGGGGTGAGAGTAGCAGAGCCATATGGCAAGTTGCAATGGTAACAGTCACATGAATGACTACATGGAGACAGTTTCTCTGTACTTGGCCTGGGGTATGTGAGGAACACAAGTGAGGTATGGGGTGACAACCACAGGGATATCTATGCAGGGGAAACTGAATATGATAACATTAGGGTCATCATTTTACCTGTCTGCTCCCTAATTTTAAATACTCAACCCTTTCACCCAGGATCGATAATGTGGGAAGAGGAGTTAAAAAATATGGCTTATGTATAGATCTGAAATGGAACAACACGTCGAAGCAAGATGTAAACAAGTACATAACGAAGCACAAGTAAACGAGGTTGACTCAATTTCTGAGAGGAAGAGACCCACACACAATAAGTCATGACAAATTAATGATCACAATAACTTCACGACGATGACGATTCATGATGATGATGACAAATTGACAAATTAAGACCCGCAACTCGATAAACTAAATAAGGTTAGAAGAATGACACTTAAAGTAGTAAATGACTGGAACACAAAGATGTCCTCAATGTAAATATAGACTGGTTGCACAAGACATTACCAGCCTGTAGCTCAGTTAACAGTTCAGAATGTGCAGCTGGTCATTTCTGGTGCGAGTGAGGGTGACGAGGTTGACACGTGTTTGGCTAGCGAGGTGAAGACCGGGAGAGGAGGGAGGGGTTACCTGTGGGAGGGGCCAGGTGGGACATGCGGTTGCCAGAGCTCTGGAGGTTAGCCTCCATGCTGCGGCTGTTCCTGACTGCCTCCAGAGAGCGCAGGCTGGTGCGAGGGGCCAGGTTTGGCATGCTGTGCCTCAACTCCTCTGCAACCACATACACACGCATCACATTTAGGTGTCCCGCCTAGGGATGGGACTTTATACGATATTATAGTTTATCATGATTAAAAACACTGGCGATAATCGTATCGTGGCGAGTGTCCATGACTTATCCTAACATAAGTATGAATATTTTCACAAGTGACTTGGAAAAGAAAGCTGTCTAGCTCACTTATGCAGTCCAATTGTATGATTTACTAACTGATTTATTAGCCTACATCTTTCCAGTCAATCATCAACATGGCTGAAGGCTCGGGTTGCCCATTGTGTCCCACACATAAAAAAAAGATCCATCGGATTGGTTGAAATAATGAATCACACAAAAACGATACAGTACACATGTGCAATGATAATAAAACTTCCTTATCAAAATTTAGGATAAAGTGATTCCAGTTTAATAGCAATATAATAAATAATCGCGATAATATCGCAATTATGTTGGCCAGGATAATTGCGTCATACATTTTTCATATCGTGCCTAGTCACACCGCAGCATAGCTGTGGCAACCACACGTGTGTGTGTGTGTCACATTCTTACCCTCGCTCTTAGCAAACTTGAGCAGTTCGGGGCTGGGGCCCTGTAAGGAGCGCCGCGGGGCTCTGGCTCGCGGGGCGCCGAGCCGGCCGCTGGAGGGCGACAGGCACCGGGGCGAGCCCAGGGGTGAGGGCGTGAAGCGCTGCCGCCGCTGGGGCAGCGAGCAGCACTCGTCGTCCTCGTCCTCCAAGCTGTGGCCGTCCAGCTCCTGGTCGCTGTAGGTGCCTCCTCGCCGCAGCGACTGCAGCGAGGCCGTGGAGCTGCGGCGCGACGCCGACGCCGAGCTGGAAGCGTAGTCCTGCCTCAGGCCTGGCAGGAGGGAAGGAGACGCGTGGGCATGTGACCAGGTGGACATGTGAACAGGTGGCATGTGACCAGGTGGACATGTCACCAGGTGGACATGTGAACAGGTGGACATGTGAACTAGGTGGGCATGTGACCAGGTGGACATGTCAACTAGGTGGGCATGTGACCAGGTGGACATGTGAACAGGTGGACATGTCACCAGGTGGACATGTGACCAGGTGGACATGTCACCAGGTGGGCATGTCACCAGGTGAAGCAATGGATGACATGTGAAGCTGCCTGAAGACTAGGCAGGTAATACTGAAAAGGTATATGCAGTCATTCTGGAAAAAGCTGGTTGATAATTTAACTCAAATCAAAACACCTCCCTTCAATGCAATAGGGTGCTCGCTCAGAAACTTCGCCCCACATTTTGCAAACACATTGTGAAGGCTAGGACATTGTGTAGGCAGTCTGCACCACTTTGTTTGTGTTTTAGGGGTGTACAATATATTGACTCAATACCGCTATCTCAATATCATGTTGCGCAATATCATATTGAAAATATTGCAGAATGTATGCAATGTAGGCTAAATTGATTTTAGGAAGAGATGCGTCCGTTGGCTCTGTAGCTTAGTTTAGACAGAAGAGTAAGATGTGTGGCTGAGGAAGACAATGACACAACGGAGATCGAAGAGGAAACATTAGTGGTCAAAAGTAATGCCTCCTCGGTAGCCTGTAATAACTGTTGTTGCATCAGTACAATATGACTGAAAACTTGTTTTAATATGTTATGCATGAGTTTTGACATATTTTCCCATAACATTTGTGTTTTTAATTAAGTTTAACAATATCAAAATTAATGTAGATATTGCAGTTTTCATTATCAATGTCACATTTTGTCAATATCGTGCAACCCTAGTATCCATTCACAGAGCCAGGGCTGTGTAGAAGTACCAGGTAATTTTTTTTCAGCACGCACAGAAAAGCCAGCTAGAGGATACATTTGGTGAATGTCACACAAAGTGTATAATCTTACAATCACGTACTATTAATACAGTGAGATAAAGACCATGTCCTATGCAGTATTTAGGACTTCACAGTCTGTACACCACATTTACTCACTCTCTTCCTGTAAGCGAGCCATGATCTGGACGTCAGTGAGGTCCTGCAGCTTGTAGCCCATGGAGATGGAGTCATCGGATGTGCTCAGCTCACTGTCTATAGAAGACTGGGAGCTCATGACGCCTGCAAACAATGGTAACTAAATACAAACACCGTCCAAAGCAATAAAGGAGGAGGCCATTATGGATATACTGTAGCCCCACTGCAGTATGCGAAGGCTGCATGGCTGTGTTGTGTGACATGTTTGTGCGTGGCCTGCATTTTAGTAGACATGCTCTTGGCTTCAGTTAGCCCTGTCGGGCAGCATTCATCTAGGAAGGCTTGCCTGCTAATGGTGCAAATGACAGGAGGTGTGCGGACAACAGCGTCCATGGATATTTTGTTGTGTAAAAAGGTCTAGGATTAGAAAGGGTCACCAACCACAAGCCAAGCATTTACAAGTCCATGCAAAGATTGTGTTATTTACAGCGTTTGCACAACAACGCAGGCATGGCTGCTCTCTGCAGAACATATTGCCACATACTGTAATGCACTGCGTTGTAGGACATGGAGGCAAATGAGAATATGCCACCCACACCACCACCACAAAGCAGAATGAATTATATTGAGCAATTCAAGGAGATTAATGCACAACGTGGGCTTGTACATCTTTAGCTGCACCTCAAACCTGTGTATTTGGTTCAGTCCCGATTCCTTCCGAGGACATTTGCATTAGCGCACATGAAATTACGGAAGTTATAAATCACAAGAGCTGCCACGATCCACCCACCGAGGCACATCCCAGAGCACACCGTGTGTTAATGTCATGCCATACCTGAGCTGCCACAGGTTAGTAGGGATTTGTTAGTTGATTTGTTGTACCCAGGGGAGAGGAGGCCCGAGCCTGTAGACGCAGCCTCAACAGAGCCATGGCTGCTGTACATGTTCCTCCATCGAGAGGCTGCAAAGACAGAGAAGATGTGCTCAAAAGAGGTTATCCTCAAAATGTCAATGTCACTCATATGCAGTGTTGGGCAAGTTACTCAGAAATTGTAATAAGTTACTATTTACTTATTACTGGGCATTAAAAGTAATTAGTTACGTAACTCGCTGTATTACTTTCACAATCACTACCCTGCCTCATTCCTCTGAAAAATGACAACCTGTGTAGCCACCTAATTTTAGAACGGAATCCTCTTAATTGGAACAATAATAAACCTGTAGAGTCAACAATCAGACCAAGTGAAAACATTGCAGCCTCTCAAACCAGATGACTGGACAGGTTGGCCAAATTAGCCTAGCCTAAGTTTACTAGAACCAGAAATCTCGTTCTTGTAGGTACAAGTACTGTAATGCAGCAGTAATGCATCATTACTTGAATTAGTAATTGTAATATTTTTAGTTTTCAAAATAGAAATTAGTTACATTACAAGTTACTGAAAAAAGTTATAACATTAGAATAAGTAAGTAAGTAAAATGTATTTCACAGATAAAAATCCCCAAGCGCTTCACAACTGTAGGAGAAAATACAACAATAGTAAATACATGACAGCACATGACGCAAATAAATAACAAACAAAAGCAAATGAACAGAAATACACGTCGGACCGGCCTCACCAGCAAGTAGTAGTACTATTTTTTCCAGACATGGCATGTCCATTTTGGCTTTATGTTTGTTAAATAAATCATGACACGTAATATGTCATATGGTGTTGTACTTACCAAATATTTAGACCTGCTAAGGAACAGATGATTGTTGCATGTCCTGACATGTAACAGTATACAATACAAAGAGGGTGTATATTCTTTTTCACATGACTGTATGATTTGCTTTACGTTACATGTCAACCTAGGAACTCAGATAAAACCATCTCTATTTAGTATCCTGGTTCAGGTGGTGCAGAGCAGACAGCAATTACGTTTCTAAATATGTCAAATCGTACCTTTGTGTGTTTTATATATGATTTGATTTTTTGAGACATATATTGGCACTGACTGCAATTTGAAGCTCCCAGACAAACGTGAAACAAAGAGAATTATAGATGTGGAACTTCCGGATAGTTGTGGAACTATCTTTTCTGGAATAGTTTTCAAAACTCCATGATCTGTGAGGAGGTAATTGGTGTCTTCAACAGAACGGGCCATACAACAGAAACAGAACACAATATATCTGAATACAAAGTATAGATTGGAAAACTGAAATCTGGTTACATTAAATGAATGTCACAGTAACTTGATACACTAAAGATGGTGTGATATACAGTACAATAGGCGTGTAAGCTATTCTGTGCTTTATTTAGATTCTTTGTTTGTAAAAAATATTTTAAAAAGACTTTGTGGCACCTAAAAATAAAGAAAAAGGACAATGGTAAGTAACTGAAACACTGTGCCCCATATATTAGTGGTAAAAGCAACGGGGTTCAAATCCAGGCGCTGCGTTTTTAGCTATCATTTGTTTCACACAATGTTATGAAACAGTAAACTACATGAAAAGGACATATACGTGGCTCCTTTGAGCTAAATATTCCATTAATGCCACTAGGCAGTTTCCGCATCTTCCACCTGTGATGTGGTGGCATTTAAAGTGTAGCGCTGACCCAGGGCAGCTCAATAACCCCAACCCAGAGGTAATCCAACCCAGCTCATGACTTCATGGTCATTCAGCCCTGGTTTGAATAGCTTGGCTCTTTAGGCTTTGTAGCTTGCAGGAAGTAGAGAGCTGTGAGAAGGATTAATAATGAACAGGGTGTGTTGGCTCAAACAGAACTGCTCAAACAGAAATGTACGCTGTAAACCACCTGGCCACATTGTTGACTGAAAACACACAGACACCCTCTCGCTGAGGTGAGCGTTAAATAAGACTGCCTTAAAGAAAGGCAAAAAGTATATATCATAATAAGACTGGTTTGTTTGGCCATATGTGATCAAGCTGGTGGAGACCGCTTAGAGGGGGTGGTCTCGGCGCGTTTGCAATCCAACTCTAGACCAGTGTTTCCCAACCCTGGTCCTCGGGGAACACTGACCTGCAGGTTTTAGATGTATCCCTGCTCCAACACAGTTGATTCAAATGAATGGCTCTTTATCAGGATTCGAACGAGCCATTCATTTGAATCAGCTGTGTTAGAGCAGAGAGACATCCAAAACATTCAGGGCAGTGTTCCCCGAGGACCAGGGTTGGGAAACACTGCTCTAGACTAACTCTTAGTCTGCAGTGACAACACAGTCGGCCCAGTGAAGCAGGACAACTCCCTCTCATGAAATTATGTAGAAAGTCGTTTTTAAAACATTGTATCGGCTTTCAAACATTCTCACATGAAATCCGCTCGCAACACGGTCTTACGATGGTGTTAGTGACCTGTTCACAAGTTCTGTTCTACATTAAATGTTGCTGTGTGAACACGAAACAAACCCAGAGACGTGCACATAATTTGGATCGATTCAAACCCTGACCCGGAACAACACACACAAACCATAGGTGTGAGAGCGCCCTAAACTAAGATTGTTGGGAATTAACTGGAAATGAGCTGACGATTTCCCAGCCGATCTCAATCAAAGACTAGCCTGAGGCTTCCACAAAAAGTGGGAACAACAAATACATTCATGTCTATTAATGCCATGCAAAAACAATATTACTTTGGTCCAGGCGGCTGATCAGGGTCCGACATGCGACCTCTGTCTCCGGGCTGCGGTGGTCCAGAACCTTTCGGCACCACTTTAGCGGCGACTCTGGGCCTGGGTCTGTGACGTGCTTCTTAGGTGACACATACAACCTGAGGAGACACAAAACAAAAACAGAACAAGAGATGAGGGCCGCATGGGCTTAAGAAGCAGCATGTGTAGATACCTTTAACGTGACTGGGCTGGGCTCCACAACCGTTTCTGTTAAGACCACATAATAACCACAGGATCACCGGTCATTGGCTAGACAAAGGTCTCAGTGTGAGGTAGTAAATAATACTAATAATACTCAAAAAGGCAAATTACCAAGAAAATGTATATTATTTCATTACAATGCAGATGCAACAAAAGACACTGCCAAAAGAATCAACATGTCACCTGGCCTGGTTAACATGCAGCCACATAATGCAAGATCAATAGGCTATTACTGACTGGAACATGGGCTATGTTTCTGTCGTTGACGCTCAGTTTGGTATTTCTGAAGAATTGTCTAGTGATTTGTTTGAAAAGGTTTAAAACAACAAGATCTACTGGTTCTGCTGGTATATTTACACCAGTGGTCGCATGAGCTGATTATTTGGAGTTGGCCATACCGGGACTGACTGGGATGAGCACGAATGCAGGCAGGAAAATCCAGGTCACACCCAAAAAAAAAAAACACAGCTTCTGTGGTGGAGTCAGGACTGGTAGTCATGGATTTAAGAGGCTCTTCCTTTAGTAATAAGCTATAGCTGTAATGACACAACGTTATGAACCCAGAGGGGGAAATTACTAGTTTAATTTACACAGACAGGGGGCTGGCCAGTACAGTTTCACTCTTGACCTGCCTTTCAGTGAGACTTATTTTTCCTGGTCCCCCTCTACACCAAGAGAGTGGGGTAATGAGTGTTTCTGAATCTCTGTGCCAAACTTTCTGCTTCCACTGCACACTCATACAAGGGCCCACCTAAATCTAATGCTGTGCAATCCCTCCCAAAGAAGTTTAGACAGAATCCACACCAAGAAGATTCTGGTCAGAATAGATTCTTAGATGTTGTGGCTATAATTACCTGATTTGTAACATATGGTATGATTAATATTATGAAAATAAACCTATACAATTTGATTCACCTACAGAAGTAGCTACCAGGAAAATTATATGCTTACTTGTCTACATGTTAGCAAAACAAAATGACCAGACCGAGGTTTACATTTAAATGAAGAAATCATTGACTCGTGACTTTACAATACATTATGCTTGTTGATTTCCACAGCCTGTGAGAGCTAGTCTGGGACCTGAATGGAGAGACAAGCATGTTCTCACTCTAGAATTCATACGTCAACACCACCACGGTGCTGGACGCTTCTCTCTCAAATTACATTGGCTGGCTGCCTATAGACTACCAGACCATCCCAGACAGTATGCCCTCTCTTTCACTGCCCCTACTGCTACAACAGCTATCCGTGTCCTGTCACAATTTCATTGTCAGTGATCAAAAGGGTTTTTATACAAAATAGCTTTGATATGCTTACACTAAACAGCTTTGATGTGACTGACATGCATGGGAAACCACACACTCTGCCAAGAGGCGAGTCAAATTTGAATTTCAAAGATGTGACGCTGTATTCATTCTACCTTGTAAAAATATTCCCAAGGTTACATCTAGTGGCTTTTTCTAAGCACGTAAAACACGCAAGGCATCAATAAAAGACTTACAAACTGTTACAGAGCCTAACAAGAAATGTATTAGTTAATATTTGAAGTCATAGCATAAGTTTAGAGAAGGCAAAGTGATCAGTCTGGGTGCTGACAAGAGTTTTAAGACAAGAGTCAAACAGACTGGATAAGAAAAGGCAAAACATACTGATGAAGAATATACATACCAACTGTCCTCATCCTCCACCTCAGCATACTCATCTTCTAGATCTAGAACATCAACCTCATCCAAGGCAGTTTGGTCCACCCCTGAGTCACTCTCTGCAAGTGTCTCTGAATCATAACTCTCTTGAGAAGGGCTCTCTGGACTCTGGGTTTGCCCATGGTCCTGTCCAGGGCCGTTACTGCAGGGTAAGGTCAAAAAACCTCCACACGGCCTCCCAACGGCCTCAACGTCATCCTCTTCATCCAGCCTACAAGTTACAGGGAGAGGGGACACATCCTCACTACTGCTGCCACTATTGTGTGGAGGTGAAAGCCCAAAGTTTCCGCTGCCAAGCTCATCGCTGTGCTCCAACGTGAGGCGGGAGTTGGTCACCTCTTCACAAGGGAGCTTCTGGTTGATATTGTTGCCAGCTGTGAGGTTGCTGTTGTTACCGGCAACCCCGTGAAGAATGTTCTTCTTCCCCCGGTTGCGCAGTGTCTGATTCTGGACCTCAAGTCTACGAACTAGCTCCTGCAGCTTGCGTACCTCCTCCAACTCGACCCCTGCTAAATCCTGCTCTACCGCTTCAAACCCAGTTTGGGAGCTTTCCATGTGGCCACTAGAGCTACCATTGCCAGGCTGTTGAACCACGCTGGTGCTGTCCGGAACCACCATGGTCCCATTCTGAAGGGGAGGGCAGGCGAGTCAAAATCATTAAGAAAGGGTTTTATGAATCTTTACATGAAAATAAACAAATCTATTGTTCACACGTGATATGGTTACACACATGCACATTAAAGTACACGACTGAAATAGCAGCACACCCTGTACAGACTTTAAAACATACAAAACAGCTACACAAGCTATTCAAGGCACTACCAATGTATGCTACGTACCGGTATACGACTAAAATAAACAATGTAATAGACAGATAAAGGACACTCTACACCAAAATAAACCACACGCAATGGATGCAAACATTAGCTAACCTCAGCTAATCAATGGTTATTTCGCGTTGATTATTTGTTCTCCTATAAATGCTGCGTTTGTGACTGCAATTGTCCGTGTACCGTACACCCCCATCAAATGCATTCCTCTAAAATATACAATGATCGTTTTAATATGCACAAATGAATTAGTTTGTTTTTGAGCGTTTTGGTTATCGCAACTAGCATTAGCCAGCTAGCAGGAAAACAAACGTACCGGTGAGTGATCCGTGTCTGCTCGAGGTGATGGAGCTTGCCCGCTCGTCCGCGCTGAAACTCTACAGTACTATGCACCAGCGATTACATGGATCGGAAAGGTAAATGTAGACTCTGCCTGTTCGCTATTAACGAAAGGTCCCAGTGTTGCTTAATAGGTTTGAAAACAATACTACCTTTTATTTGTCCATGGCTTCTTGTTTAAGCTACAGGTAGTGCTTCAGCTATACCATTCACTATCACTATTTTCTAACTAGCTTGTTGATAGTCAGCAAAATCATCAAAGCTACAGCACTACTACTGTAGCGCCTCCCATATTAGTTTTCGCAATCATTTAGAGCCCCCTGTCGGTGATGTATATTACTACGACACGTGATATTCCCTGTTTTTCTTAGTTAATACAATTCAAATATGACTCATTAAAATAAATAGAATGCAAAATGATTCATTTTTTCTCTCTCCATATAAAAGCGGTGGTATTAAATAATAATATATTGCCTATATATTATGTGGCTAAAAGGAGTAGCCATAACTCCAAGTTTGACCATTGATTATAAGACAAATTATGTATTAATTGTTGTGTACTGCATATCCTAAATATATAAAGTTATATAAAACATGGTTTTGGACCAGAACATAAATATATGTATTTCCATTATATGCCCAATAAAACAAAGGATAAGTGCATATGGTCATGGGTAACTTGTTTTATCTGTCTCACACAATTGCCACAAATAGCCTATCATATCACAGGCCAAACACAGGCAAGGGTTTCCCGTTTCACAGCAACCTCGGGTGAATATTAATTTTTCACATTTAGCTTTACTTATTATACAATTTACCTATACAATGTTTTATGATTACAGTGTCACAACTTAATTACAACTGATCAAGCTCTTTTAGGCAGCCTTTAGTAAATATCTATGCATGCTGTGGGTAGTATGACATTTCTTCAGTCAGGAGTTGCCTATTTGCTTTGTGGTGTAATAAACAGGTTTTAGCAAGAAAGTACACACAGACATATTGTCACATGCAAACACTTACTCACCTAACATATTACAGACACATGGTAATCAACAAAGAACACTGTCAATGTTCATAGAAATATGTATAATTTCAGCATGTTACATTTTATGCATATGTCAAGTAATATGAAGATTTTGCGTTTCTCATATAGTTGGTAGACTATATGTGAAGAACACAGCAGTCACTTCCCCATTCATCTAGGACAGGTGATACTACATAGGCAGGCAGTTAACTTGCATTATATCCTCAAAGTTGACAAATACACTAGGTTACTGACTTGCATGTTGCATCATGTCAAACTAGAATTTGAGAGACATGTTTGCTAAAATACAGAAATAATTAGCAAACACAAAATGTTTACATGTTGATTTTTATTAAAACCAAACTATCCTCTTATGTTCTACTAATTCCTGAATGACACTTTACTGGCATAAATGCTGTTGTTTATATTTGGAATAGTAAAATAAGAGAAGAGAAAAAAAAAACATCTGGTTAAAATTAACTACTAAAATTAGTTTATTTATCCCTGCATGAAAATAGCACAGGACATGACCACACCCTCACCCATAGCATTGCACTAAATGTAATTGTACTTGAATGCAGTGGTGCAGATGATGTACACATTTAAGGAGAAAAGAACGAGGAGGAATCCTGGCGTTGGTCATTTGGTTTCTGCTGCTGCTGCTTTCTTCTCCTGTTCAATTACTATTTGAACAAAAACAAGACATTTGTTTTTAGACATGTTTCGGTTTATGGAAACACACACAGCAGTTGTTGCTAACTATTACTAGTTATTATTTGATTTCTGATGTTCACCTAGTGTGGAAATATTATGATAGTTCAGACATTCAGAGCATGACGCCTGCACTAACGGCATCAGTATCATGAATACACGTTGAGGTTCAGACATTCAGAGAGCTATGCCTCCTCATGAATACACGTTGAGGTTCAGACATTCAGAGAGCTATGCCTCCTCATGAATACACGTTGAGGTTCAGACATTCAGAGAGCTATGCCTCCTCATGAATACACGTTGAGGTTCAGACATTCGGAGTGCTATGGCTCCTCATGAATACACGTTGAGGTTCAGACATTCAGAGAGCTATGCTTCCTCATGAATACACGTTGAGGTTCAGACATTCAGAGTGCTATGGCTCCTCTGAAGCATCGTATCATGAATACACGTTGAGGTTCAGACATTCAGAGTACTATGGCTCCTCTGAAGCATCGTATCATGAATACATGTTGAGGTTCAGACATTCAGAGCGTTATGCCTCCTCTGAAGCATTGCATCATGAATACATGTTGAGGTTCAGACAGTCAGAGCATTATGCCTCCTCTATGTAGCATCGTATCATGAATACATGTTGAGGTTCAGACATTCAGAGCGTTATGCCTCCTCTGAAGCCTGAGATTGATAATAATATGACCATGCAGGGCTGAAGCAGCTGGTCCAACAGAAAGTTCCTCTCCTGGGTTTGGCTCTGTCATGATGTTAAAAACTTGCCAGCACTTCCAGTTAAAGTGCCTATACTACAGCAAAAGCTCTTCACACTTTATAAGAGCAGTTGCACCTCAGCTGTGTAATGGAGGTGAAGTAATATATTGTGTGTTTTAAGAGATGGAGAGGTTCCATTTGAAAAGGTACTCAAATGCCACTTTTCTGTATGCATTTTAATGTTCCTGCACGAGTGAGGTTGAAGTTGATGGCTATGGTCTTATATCTTGGCACAGTAACATGCAGTAAATGATCCAGAGGTTTCCCCACTTAATTTATTCATACAATTTATTCATACACTATTCATAAACATTGTTGTGAGGCAGAACACAGTAATACCTAGGACCTCTATTTTGTATGATGTACATTTGCCAAATAGAGGAACAAGACAGTCTGGCACTGACTCAGTGCACGTTTGCCTGCAGACCTGGTTGGGCTTGTGTCAGCAATCATGTTAATCATTAACTCAACATTGCTTTACCATGTCTGTTGCCCTTTTTTATCAAAGCAATATAATAGGAGGAGTTATGTGTCACTGAATAGGTAGATTAATCTTGGGGCGAGGTTAGGTGCAAGGTTTGGATGAGGGAAAAATGATCCCAGGAAAGTTTTTTCAATTTTTCTCAGAACAATACATACCCTCCTGGGTGGGGAGACTGTTCTTTTCTGCCGTGTTAGTCTTTTTTAGAATTCTCTTATCAAAGGTCTCCACTCCCTCGATGATTCCTCTGTCTCCCATTTTGGATTACTGCTGAATGAAAATGAAAAACACAGAATAAGTATCACTGTTTAATTAAAACAACTGAAATCCACAATACATTTTATAAACAAGGTAAAACTTGGCAAATGATTCCTTTCCACAAATGTAGGCTACTGCTCCACGATTCTGTACAAGCCCCTACAAGTACATTTGAGCCCCGCCTCAGCTCAAAAAACAGCATTCCAGACTGTGCTCCCATAAATAGGCCTAATTCATTCACTTGGGGACAAAAACACAAAAAAAAACACCTGATAATTCATCTTCTCATATCTGAGAATGAACAGTCCTAAGGGGTGTTGTGTGTGTTAAACCGCAGCCTACTGTAAAATGCAATTGTTCAAATCTCAGGAGTATAAGATGAGGCGTGGGACAGACTGGAAACCTGTCAAACACCACGGTGGAACAAGCAAGTAAACTCAGTGAAATGGCTTATAGGAATGAAACATGTAATAATATATTGTGGTTGTGGTTAATTGATAATGATACAATACGTTATATAATGAAATAGGCCTACACATGAAATGGGGAATGTGATGCGCTATAAATTGTGTGGGAATTATGTGGAAATCACAGGCCTTACAATATCCTTACGAATGAGCAGCGACCCACGCAGCACACAGAATAAAAAAAATGCTGCAGCAGAACGCATCAGTTTAGCCAAGGATCACAGGACCACCCCATATCAGTCTACAAAATATTTAGTTACAAGATATTTACAGCGATCAACAGGTATGCGCTAGTAGTAGGCCTATAAGATTAATGCATTAAGGTATTTTTTGTTGTTGTAAATAGTGATCAAGTATGTAATATCATTGCAGTGTTTTATTAAGCTTGCTGAATGAACAATTTCGGAAATAAATTACCCTTTACCTTACGTAGGGGTGTGCGGTGGTCACAAGTAAAAATGCGTCTATTTATCCGTGGCCGTGACAGCAAACGGTTTAAATAGAGCAAGCACGCCCTATCTGTCCACACGCTATGGACACCAGCACCAACCCACTGAATTTCATTGGCCATTATCTTTCTGAGGAACACTATTATTGGATAGGTAAATCGTGGGAATTATTCGTCTTTTGTATAGCAGATATGTTTGATGTGAACATTTTAACGAACCGGGTGTTTGCAATAAGTTTGAACTGCCTCACGTTGTTGTATCGTAATTTAGGTTAGGCTACTTTATAGCTATTTGGGCCTACTTTATAATATATACTCCCATCTAGTGGACTCTGATAGAATAGCAAGGCTATGAAAGTGTTTTTGACTACAACAATACGAGCCAGTATCGAAGCTTGATCGGACACCCACGTATTAATGTAGCCTATTGGTAAGATTATCAAAGGTTTAGAAAAGCGCTAGACAGGGTATGCCTTTTTGGGTTCATTCTATAGTTAACTGTTAGAGAATTTGTCTGGGAACCTGCTGTAAACATACGTAGGCTATTGTTAAAATGCCTACGTAAAATGACGGTGAATTTGAGTAATCTGGGATATTATATAACCCTGTTGTTATCAATTTGTTATCAGGTAACCCAGCTATCTACCACATGTTAGCTTTCCAGCCAAATTAGTCTGATAACTAGCCCCTAATATAGTTAATTACTTGGTATAGGCCTACCCAGGTCCAAGTGAGTTTGGCATGCATAAAATATAGTGATTTCTTTTTCTTCTTTTTTTTTTTAAAGACTAGTTTCCCATATTACAAAATTACCTGTCTCAGATTAGGAAATTCAGGCACACAGTTTTTTGGTTGGCACAAAGATCACTCATAGGTGTGCCATCATCTCCTCTTGGTATGGCATACATTTTTCTTAGAAAGTTTCTTAGGTTAGAAAACATGTTGAGGATTACATAAACATATAATGTGTTAATGTGCCAGATATCAGAATAAATTACATTAATCAAAGTTGCAGGAAGTGTCCCAATTCATTAATTTCTCCAGGTATCAACAGACTAGTTAACTCTAATGTCAATTTCTAATGTCAGTTCTGATTTTTCAGATAGGCTATATTAGTGGATAACTGCATAAAGGTAGAGATATAGCAAATGTAAGCACATTTCTGTCACTTTTGCAAAATATCTCTTTGCAATCCACTAGTTTATCCTTCTCTGTGTGTGCTGAACAAAAATTATGCTGTAGTGTAGCCTACTTCTACACATCGCTGGCTCCATAAATAGGAACACAAACAGTGCAGAGCGCACACACATCCAGCCTATAGCCTTCGCAATGTGCTTCTTGTGTGTGGGGCAGAGCTTCTGAGAGCACCTTGCATTGAAGGGAGAGGTGATTTGTTTTGATTTGAGTTTGAGTTTGAAAGTTCTCGAGAATGACTTGCTGCCTTCACGTGCTTGTCGTAATACCGATGTATTCAAGTCCATGGCCGGAAATCTCAGGCCATTTAGGAAGCAGATTTAAACAATAGGCTATTTTGCTACAACCTTACTCAGACCAATGAGTAGTACCACCCGATAGTAAGGCACGGAAGCCTTTCATTGATATTCTTCATTCAGTGGCACTTGCAATTTTTGTGACCACCCAATGGTGGGTCACAGAGTGAGTTGGTCGCAATTGATGACCCATTGGGACTTCAAAAGCGCTGGCCTACATTATTTTGAGAAACGATGTGTTGAGTGACATGATAGCCTATTAGGCTACATACTGTAGGTCTAGGCTATGAGTAGCTATACATTCAGATTACTCTTTAAAATCAGCTGACTGCAAATACATTGTTTCACATTATATCATTTAATATTGCACATAATTCACATATCAGCCTAGTAGACAATATAGCAGGCTACAATGAAAATATTAACTAGGCATGCAGGGTTAACATTTTGTTAAAAGTTGTTAGGGTTAGGGTTGGCTAACCCTAACCCTAAGGTTTTAAATTGTTAAAAGTGAACAATTTAGATTGATAGAAACATAATTTGTAATGTTGAACATATATTTTAAACATTAAAGTGGCTATGACATTCTACCGCTAGATGTCGCACTATAACGTGGTTATGACATTCTACCATTAGATGTCGCACTAAAAGCCACCAGCATCTCAGACCAAAGCAAATGCTCTGTTGGCCACAAACACGCACCAACACGCAAAGCAGCAAGCCCAGTCATGAAAACAGAACAGGAGCTCTGATTATAGAGGAAATTTAAATTTCTGCTCAGGATGCAATCACTCCTCTATCGCTATACATAATAGTTATGTCCTGCTATATTTATGTTTATAATATCATATGGCCTATAATCTATAGCACCTTAATTCTGCAGCAAACCGGTTTTTGGTTTGTAACACCATCTTGCACCGTAATCTCCTTTGTTTTACGTCAGTGTGCACCGCTATCTCTTTGAGAGTTTGTTTTCATGACGGCGCTTGAAAGCATATTATTGCGTTTTCATGTGGATACGTACAATTATTGTGTGGATGCGGTATTTTGACTTTTCTCTCATAAAGATTATAGGCTATATGTGAATTATCAAATACTATAAAGAACATGCAGTTTTCCTTTCGGTTTTGTTTTTAGAAAGATATCTGCACCAGTTGTAGCCTACATTATGAACGAAATAAATGTTAAATTGGTCCACAACTCATTAATCTGATCATTTGTAGCAGTGTTGCTCGTTGTAGCATTTATAATATAATATAATAATTTATAACCTGACAGCAATATCACAAACACGTTCACAAAAGAGACACGCAAGACAGAAATTTGAGTGAACGCACACTCCCCGAACATGCAAGCTGTTGGCTTTAATGTGGATAATGGCAACAGCAGATTATCAACACAGGAAATCCGTTCTACTAGCAGAATTCACCAGAAATTCGAGATGCGTCAAGTGTAAGAGATTAATAAAGACTTTTTACAGTACTATATTACTCCATAACAAATAACTGTTCAGGATTTAGGCTTTATTATCTGGGCCACTTTTTTAATTTATTTTTTATCCCACGCCCTGAAATGTTGGCCGTCTGCTGTTGATAATATCAGTTGACACGCTTTACCTGTAAATCATAGATAACAGTTGTAATTCCCCATGTAATACAAGACCGGAGAATAACCAGGGAGCCTCCCCTATACAAAGTAAAGATGCTTCGCTGACGTGATTTCCACAGCATCCTACAACACTGACTTAGCCCTGTCATTTCCCCACCAATGTGAGCTTG
>JAODOY010000002.1:2264453-2284018 GCA_025399855.1 Forbesichthys papilliferus | reverse complement strand
TCTCTCTCTCTCTCTCTCTCTCTCTCTCTCTCTCTCTCTCTCTCTCTCTCTCCTCTGCCCTTGGTCTTCTCTTCAGCAATAATGTGATTACACACGAAGTCCATTCTCTCGTTTGCAGGCCTTTCACAACACACTGGGCTGTGTGTATAGACTTAGGAGGGAGCCAAGGGCCCAGAAACACAAACACATGTAGATAGTTTTCCATTCATACTCGCACCTCACTGATAGCTTTAGTATTGCCAAACGTATCATTTTACTGCCACTTCCAATATTAACGCAGTCCAATGGGCATGCTTTTAAGTCTTTAAAAAACGTGATAAAGATATGCGGGTACAATTCTTCTAAAGGCAATGTCAGCGATGTTAAGCCAATACACTTTTTGTCATATTCAAGGAATATCTCTCATGGTCTACTAACTGGTCATTCGTTCTGCGTGCATGATGAAAGAATAATCTGGTTGTTCTACATAGCCCTATATAAATGGAGCACAAACAAAGAGGTGCAGACCTTATAACAACACTATCCTTTGACAAAATTGTGTCCAATCTGGGGGACGGAGCTTCTGAGGATAGCACCCTATTTAAGGGAGGTGTTTGTGTTTTTATCAAGTTCAGGGTTAGGCATGTTTTCTCCAGAATCCCTGTCTACACCTTTACTAGTGAGTTGATCATATATACCATATACAGTATATATATATATATATATATATATATATATATATATACATACATACATACTGTATATATGTTGTTGGTATATTTTTATATGGTAATGATTTGTTCTTTGGTTAGAGAATAATATATTTTGTAGCAAACAACAAATGTGTGTTTTGATATGAATCCGATTATGAAGGGACCAGCATTGCTGGTAAATAATTAATGTATTGTTAAGAACCTTTTTGTGAATATTATTTGTTTATAAAACATTTATACAACCATGGAAATTTTGACAATGTATATAATATAACTTTTTTAACTTAACTGTGTGATGCTATAATATGAAATATATAATTTAATGTTTTGGATAGTATATACGCATGTGTAGTGTATGCATATAGCCTGTGGACAATATAAATACCAACAGAATCAGTACAAGATAGGACAACAAGATGCCCTTGCCCCTTTGAGGCTGTACATGGAAGCAGGAAGAAAGCAGCTTTTATCAGCTTTTATGCAGGTGCATCTCAATAAATTTGAGTGTTGTAGAAGAATGCTTAATGTCAATAAATTAATTTCAAAAATGCCATTGACAAAGTGAAACCCATGCCAGTATATTGTGGATTAAATCAACACAAAGTGAAATAGTTCAAGCCTATATTTGTTTTTAATCTGGACGATTAGAGTTTATCGTTGATGAAACCCCCACATTCAGTTTCTCCATACCAGTTTAAAAAAAAAAAAAAATTAAAGTAATTTTAATACAGACGTGTCGGCCTGAAGAGTATGTTCATGTACAAGCACTCAGTTCTTGGTTGGAGCTCCTTTTGAATGAATTACTGTACATATGCAGCATGGCGTCGATCAGCTTGTGGCACTGCTGCAGTGTAATTGAAGTTTGTTGCTTTGATAGCTTTGATAGCAGACTTCAACTCGTCTACATTGTTGGGTGTTGTGCCTTGCATCTTCCACTTGACAAGACCCCTTCAATTCTCTATGAGCTTTAGGTCAGGCAACTTTGCTGGCCTATTAAGCACAGTAATCCCATGGTCATTGAACCAGGTTTTGGAACCTTTAGCCATTTGGGCAGGTGTCAAGTACTGCAGGAAAATTAAATCAGCATCTGGGACCTTGATTGCCAAATAAAATGCAAAAATGTATTAAATCTCAAAAGAGGACTTTGGACCACTGAGCGACAGACCAGTTATCTTTCTCATTAGCCAGGTAGGCTGGATCTACCATATGGGCAATTTGGGCATGTGCCCAGGAGCCCTTTAGCAAAGAGAAAAAAAAAAAGAATAGAAAAAAAAAAAGTGTCCCCTGGTACATAGAAGTCTACAGCTCTTAATAATTATCGAACCAGACACGGTCTACAATTAGAAATAACTATGGTGCCGCCCTCTACAGTCGAGGTTGGGCATCTACAACATGATGCTTACAGGTAGGTCAATTTATATTTTATTCACACATACACATGATATGATTATATTAATTACCTTGACATGGTCAGACAATTATACACCTCAGTCCAAAAGTATTTGACCTTTGGTTGAGATAAATGGCATTTGTACAAGATTACACAACAAGAGTTAACAAAGGCTCCAATGCCAGTGCAGAGGTTGCATTTACACGTGACTTACAAACATACTGTACTAGGAGCACACCTCTGATTCAACATAGGTTGAGATTTCTATGAGATTGTCATCTGGATCCCGGAAGTACAGTGAAGTGATAGGTCCCATTGCGCCACTTCTCTCTACAGGACCCTCCTCTATCTCTATCCCACAGACCTGAAGAGCAGCAGAGGAAATGTAACTGTTCAGTAGCCTACATACTATACATTATGCCATTGCCGGTAACAACATGACAGGTGAAATACCTGCAGGTGTGCAGCAACTGTAGCCAAAGGAGTCTTTGTGATGAGACAAAGATCTGCAGAACCGGAGGTTGGACACCTGGCTTTGGGCTCAAACTCCTGGCCAACTTGGTGGAGATTCAATTTCTGATGTCCAAAAGCCAGAGCCTTGCGATTCCCCTAATTAACGGAGAGATGTGAGCTTCTTAGAATGGGTTGACTTTGCTTCTAATTGTAATTAAAGTCTGCCACCTAGTGGGTATTATGTGAAAACAATGATGTCCGTCAAAAGATGGAAAAGTTAAAATGTTCACACTTCTTACATCGACCTACCTTGAAGGTGATCACTTGCATGCCAAGTGCTGAGGCGTAGAAGTTGAGTGTCTTTGGCACATTTCTTACTGTGAGAACCAAGTGGTCCAAGTGGCTTACTTGAACTGGACAAACTGTACTTTTAGATCTGAAAACGACTGATGCCTGTGTGGACAGCCCCTAGAGAATAAACAAAAACCAGAGGCAACCATGTGTCCCAAAACAACTTTCCGGATATAGCTTTGAAAAGTTTTTTTTTTTTTGGGAGGGTAGAGGGTGCAGTGGTATGAGGCTAGGCTGCATATGTCGGTACCGTAGTTCTAGCTATGGTATGGCTACCATACTTCTCAAAAATACTTTAATGTAAGACAAACGACAAGCCTACAGTTTTAAACCTACTGAATAAACATACTAACTAACCCAACTTGCCTTTAATCGCCATAGTACTGTACACCTGCCATAGCGGTCGCAGGCACCAATTGTCTGCCTATGTACGGTAGGCTATAGTCTATGAGACAATTAGCATTGATGTAGGCTTACCTTCAAATATATACGTTGAAATTTTGATAAATTATTCCAAAATGTTGGAAACGTCATCCTTGTCGGCACTAGCAAAACCCGTTCGCTTCCTTATATTTCCCCTCGGTGATAGCCAACGTGGGACTGGGGAGGTGGGTCGAATTATAGCCTGGCTCCGCCCAACTATTGCTCTCAGCTCATTTTATTTTGCTGAGACTATAGCCTGGAAGCCCTGTTCACACAATCAGCTTGGTTAGTGATATGACGTTAAAGTGAAAATCTTGTTTCGAAATGGTTGTAGTGCTAGATGAGTCGATCAAAACCGCGGTAGCAGAGCCGATTGGTTCAGTCACACAAATATCGCGTTCTCTCCCGTAAATTACATACTTGGCGCAATGAATGCCATACGGTAGTGTTCTTTAATACTGCACACTGGAGAAAACACAACCACCGCATGCCTTGGCTATTTACCTGGTATCATGCTCAACTAAAATGACACTATAATTAAACAAAAGTTTTGCCAAAAATATGCTTATCTAAAGAAAACGTAATCTGCGGTCTTATAAAACGTTTCAAAATACATGGCTGTTCAGAAATGTCAACTCTAAATCCAGAATGACATGTAATACATTATTCAAAAATAGAGCAACATGCATGTGAACACATCTGACCTATGTATGCCTACAATACATGTGATAGACATTTATTCTGAAAATGATTAAGATAGGCAGCCAATATCTGCATTGACAAGTGGTTCTACAAATGGACAGATAAAAAATTAAAAAAAATACACATTCAACTATTTCAAACCTTTATATCCCACAAAGGGAAATAGTAGCCATACATAAAACCAACAATGTGACAGGTTGGCATCAACCAACATTCATCTTCAGAATGTTGGTCAGGTGTTAATAGTGCTATCAACATACTTCTGATTAAGAGAAAATAGGCATCAACACAAGTTAAAAATTAACCAGTCTTCATTTAAGAGATTTTAACAGTCTACCATAGTTTAGGAATAATATATACATTTATAATTATTGTATTTCTCTACATTAAGGTTTTGTGTTTTTTTTTACTTTTCAGTATTGCACACTGACATTCCAGATACAAAGCATTCACTCATTAAGAAATAGCAAATGAAGTGAGCATCATGACTGTTTACTGGAGTATAAGTTAGAGACACAAGGAAGATGATAACTATTTGACACACATGCCTTTGATATATCAAGCGTACACCAAGGCTGAAACTGACAGGCCCAAATATATTGTATAATTATAGCTGCATTGAAACAAGCCAATCTCCATTGCATTTTAGGGCATTATACCATTAAAGACATCCAAATGTATCCATCTGTAAATAACAAATAATTATATTACATTAAATGGAAAATAAGGATTGTTTGAGAGCAACCAAAATGATGTTAAACACAATTTATTCTTCTCCCTTCCAGAGTCAACATGTCTTTTTGTAAAATGGTAAAAGTAAAGTCATTTTGCTATAATCTCTGAATATCCATAAATGTTTCTCACACCATTTCTTAATGGGTCTTGTATTAGGGGAAACCCTCAGATATGAACAAAAATACATATTGTTACAGAAAGAAAGATGCAACCTGATTCCAAAATAAACTTCAGCATTCCAGAAGTAATCTCATCTTTCCCTAAATAGTCTGTACAACATTCTACATGGCAAATTTAAAATAATACAGCAAGCGTAGCCATTCTGGACAGTCCATTCAATTCCAAAATACTTAGTATCAAGATGAAAACAAAGGGAAAATGGTTACTTGTGGCCTCCTGCTTCAATAGGCATGTTTTGTGTGTAAGATGTAACGAAAAGCAATACCAAATACATTAACTTATGTGAATAAATAAAGAGATTGTGTACTGATATTCTTATTAGGCACCACCTAGCGCCAATATGAAACAGATGTGAACTAATAAAACTACAGGCTGGTTTTTGTGCCACATCTGTAAGCATGGCTTTTTTCTTCTTCTCCAGACACACAGATGCTTGCATGGTTGTTACTTTGTTAGCGACCACAGTTTGTTCAATTTACAAACAGCTTGATTTTTTTTTGTTTTCATTCTAACATTGGACTGAAATATAACCGCTAGATAATGTCCCAATCAGTTAATATGTACAAATTGTGATGTGTGGTAGACCCCTTGATGCATCCCAAACCAAACCCATACCTGTGTTGTGGTTAAAGTCATCATATTGGGAGATAGAGGGGGACAGGACGGGGGGACGGACAACAACATTGGAAGTAGATGCCTTAACAATTTCACATGGAATTTAAGGTATCAGATACCATAGCTAAAGACAGAGAAAGGCCCGCTGCATTAATCACTCCCCATCTCTTACACTACACTCTCTCTGTTTGCAGACACCAAAACAGCCCGGCGGCAGATGGGGCAGGTGGAGTTTTCGGAAAGCCAGCGGTCGATGCAGTGCACGTGGTACTCATGGGAGCAGGGCAGTTTCCTTAACTTATTCCCCTCGGCGTACTCCGTTATGCACACGCTGCACGTCTTCAAGGCGTCGCTCTCGCCGAAGTTGCGCATAGCAAGGTTGTCAATCTGCTCTTTGGTCAGCCCCTGAGGCTGGTCCTCGTCCTCGTCGTTTAGCAGGAAAAAGTGCGCGAGCCGGAGGAAGGGCAGCGAGCTGGGCTCCTCTAAGCTGATAGGGGGTCTGGGCCGAGCCCTGACGCCCCCACCACCAGCATTACCTACGCCCGCTTCCCTTGCAGCCGGACCGGAAGGCAGACCCTCCTCGCTATCCCTGTCAACTGTCCGCACCTCGGCTCGGCTTCCAGCCACGACGGGTGGCTCAGCCACCACATAAGCGGCCGCCGTATCCGGGTTGTTTAGCGCCTCCGCCAAGTCCGCGGGCGTCTGGGTGCCGCGGTTTGAGTCGGACGATTCGGAATCCGAGTCCATGAGGTAGCTGAGCTCGCCGAAGCCCGTCATGATCTGCCGGATCATGGACTGGAGCGCCATGGAGGTGGCCTCACCCAGGCCCGTGTCGGAGATCCTGCGGATGGGGATGCGAATGGTGCTGACGTAGGTGCGCACGCCAGCGCGCTCCGAGCGCGAGAAGGTCCTGCGGAAGCCGCCGCGCTCGCTCTCGTACAGGAAGGTGTTGTTGGAGTTCTGGGAGCGCGAGCGGGTGCGGTTGGCTATGCTGTCCCTCTGGCGGTACTCGCCGGGTCGTACGCGCCGCACCTGCAGGTCCAGCATGATGGTGGGCGGGCGCCGACCCGCGGCCCCTCCCTCGCCGACCGACACTGCCGCCTCTCCCTCTGGAGACGCCACGCCAGGACCTTCTGGCTGGCCGTCGCTGTCCGAGGGGCTCAGCCTGGTGGGAACGTGCAGTCGAGTCCGAGAGCTACCTTCTGCTGGAGCTGCAGGGCTAGGGGCGGGGCTAGGGGCAGGGCTGGGAGGCGGGCTGGGGGCGGGTATAGCGACGTGGGAGCGGGGCGCGTGGCGCAGGTGGGGGAGCACATCAGGCCGGTCAAGCGCCAGGGGGGAGCGACTCCGGGCCACGCGGGCCCTGGTCCTGCGTGGCTCTGGGCTGCGGCTGCGGGGCCTCCTCTGGCCTCGGCGCGGAGCAGCCATCACAGGCTCCACCGTCGGGGGAAGGAGGAGGACGGCAGGAGCGGCGGGGGAGGCTGGAGCAGCAGGGGGGCTGGGAGGGTCGGCCAGGACCTCCTGCTGGACGACTTCTTCCAACTCAGGCTCTGGCTCCACTATGACCGCCAGCTCCTCCACGACCGGTTCCTCCACAACCTCCTCGGTCTCCATCGGCGTCGGAGGCTCAGCCTCTGGCTCAGGGGCGGGATCGGGTGCAGGTGCAGTCTCGGGCGCGGGCTCAGGCGCTGCGGCGGCAGCGTCCGGGGCCTCCGGTTCCCCTCCAGTCACCGCCTGCTGCTCGGCCAGGTTGCGGTTCACGTTTATTTCCAGGCTGAAGCGAAAGTCGCCGCTGTTTGGATTGGTCTGGCTGACGGCTCTCCATGACTGGTTGCCGCGGTGACCGGTCCTGGTTGTGTTGCCCGTGCGCCTTACTGTATTCAACCAGTCCAGCAGCGTGTCCCCGTTGGCTGAGTCCTCTGAGCCTTCCACTGGTTCTGAAGATAAAGTGGATAAGGGAGCTAAAACACAAAATTAAAAAAATTTAAAAAGGGGCTTTGAAAAAGACACCGGTAGAAGGAGAACTGATTAACTTACCAGGAGCACTTTCTCCACTTTCTGTACTGGGGACGTTAGCTTGATGGTCTGGGCCATCTTTGATTTGTTGCAGTCGATTTAACAGCTCTTCCTCTGTTAACTCACCTAAAACAGAAAAAAAAAAAACAGAAAACAAACTCTTATAAAAATAAGAAGTTGAATCACTGGCAATCCAAGTTGTCACGACAATGGACCTTACTTCATTCAATCCATCTTCCTTTCCCAGACTGGCAACCATTATTATTTGATGTACAAAATAAAAATGTATCCTGGATGATGATCTATTGGTCCATACAGCTGTTGGTGGCCTTTCAACATAGCATTGGGACAATACTGAAACCCACTAGACTTACCAGGACATACTGTCCATTCAATGCCCTCTCGGTGCAGGGTGCTCCGCTAAAGGGTGCTCCAAACTTACAACCACTCTTCCACTGTCCTGGGACAGAAACGGATTGGGCGCCTTAAGTAGTCCGCAGGATTTTATCTGTTGTGACAAAGCTCCAAAGCCAGAGGCATCTACCTTTGCTAAAATGTGTAATTAAGATGTAATTCTAATACGGGAACGAAAAAAAAAAGAAAAAACATTTAAATGATCTCGCATTGCTTGTCAAATTCATCAGTCAGTCTTGCTCCAAGAAGCAATCAACAAATGTGTCAAAAGCCACACAATGGATGACACGACCACAGAGTAGTGTCATTGAAATGCAGTGTTTTGTTACCTGGAGTGCCCAAAAGGTTGTTGTCTCTCATCAGGCGATAGTCCTCATTACTGAGATTGTTGACGAACTGGTAGAAGGCCTCTTCTCGGTCCAGGCGGTCTAGTTGCCTTCTGCGCTGCGACTCTGACTGGTCACTGCCACCCTGCTCAGAGCTGTCAGACCCCTCCATTTATACCCAAGTACGAGAGGTGGCGGTGTGTCTTCCACCAGGATCCAATTGCTGCATAAAAATTAAATAAACATCATGCTGCTATTTTTTAATTAGCCTAACTCGTTAACATGCATATGTTTTTACATAACAAATGCATGGCTAGCCTACTAAAAGCAGAACGTTATCACATGCTTTATAGTCTACAAAAGTACTTTCATTAAACCTTCAAAATGAATTATTACTCTGAAAACATTTAATTGTGATGACTTGTAAATTCGACTGACAAGAAACTTAAATGAACAAATCATCTGTTAAAGTCTCAAATATTCCACACTGATGAGAAGAAAGACCAATCATTAAATTCATTTAGTCCCAGATAATAGAACAGTGACTGTCGTGTTCTGGACATGCTATGTACTAGTACTAGTAGACTAGTACTGTGTAGTCTGACTGGATGCACCTTTTAGGAAAAAATAATTATCTGGCATGAATCAGAAAAACAAAATGGCATCATCTAACCAACTACAAGCATGCTAACAACCTAGCAATAAACCATTAGCACGCTTAAATATAGAGCGTTGGCTAACAAGACAGCCGTTTACGTTTACAAATGTGCAAGCTATTCATGCGATAGTGTTCCATAGTAACCATAAACTTGTGAGTATGCTGCTAGTACGTTGGACATCAAACATTCAGAAATTACTTGGATAGGATTTGAAGCTACAGTAGCTAGCCAAGTGGCTCAAATGGCTTTAGCAAAGTAACCTAATGTTAGCCATCTTGCTAGCACTGGCAGGTAGCGCAAGTTCTTGACTACCGTACTGTAGACAATTCACATTTATATGGTGCTTTGTGAAGTTTTCATGCAAATTGTGAATAAAACATTATTTGTATTTTTAAGGTATCTTACAAAATGCGACATGTTTCAATTGAAAATCACATAAATGAATAACGGCTGTTAAGCTAGCGATGTTATAATGACGACGATTACCGCTAATGCTACACAAGTCAGTCAGACTGGAGTCATTCAAAAGATACAAGGTAATCGATATGATTACCTGTTGAACTTTGTGAGTATTTCACTGATCGGAATTTCAATTGTCTCCTAAGAAAACGCCAGACAGACACTGAACAGTTTAGTGCGAGCTCAGGATTCCATTTTCTATTTTTCAAGGTAGCTGATATTCCGGAAACTGGGGGAGAGCATGAGTAGGAAAAGGGATGTTTGTTTTGGGCGGTGTGCTAGTTTGGCTGTAGCGTCATGATGCGGCGATAAAAGGAATTACCTTCAATCCCAGAATTACCCTTTTTGTTATGCAGTTACTTTACTGTAGTAGGCCTATGCTAACTACCTGGCTAATTAATAGAATATTACACTTCGTATACATGTGTCTTTATCAGTAGGCCCACCTAGTGCAATACATGTCATATTTAGACATGTCACATGGCACATTTAGAATTTGATGTTAAAGATTTAGTACATATATCTCAAATAAACTGTATTTCCTTAGTGTTTATTGGAACTTTTCAGCCTCAACATTATTCTATCAGTGTTACATTATTTAGAAATTACATATTTGTATTTATTTTTGCTCCTATTGATAGGTAAGGTCGTGTCCACTAGGGGGCATTGGATTTGGCATGAAGTAGGCCAGAGATCTATTAGCTACACTCCACTACTAGGATTTATAAATAACACTACTAGGATTTTTAAATAACAAATATGAATGCCTTTTTTGTTGACATAACCTCAGTCTAATCTATCTTTCTAATATCTTATTATTAGAAATGTAACCCAATAACCTGTAGTGTAATCCTATACACATTTATAATTTCAGTAGGCATTAAAAATGGAATAAAAGCAACACAATAATTTAGGTTTGTTAGCATTATAATAAGCACCTGAAAATATGTCTGTATGGATGCACAAGCAACACATTTTATAAAACACAATAACCCATATTTTGTCCTAACAATAATGGACAAAAAAACAAGATGTCTCTTTCCGTAAAGAGTTAATGCAGATTAGTTGTATATATGTAGCCTAGTGCACAAGCACAATGCAATTTGTCATTTTTCTCCATAAAGGGCTCTCAACAATAGAATATGCTGCCAACTTAAATAAAACTTACAAGATGTAAAATGCTTTGCTGGAAAGGTTAAGTGTTGCCTTTAGCAAACAGCACTCACCTTCAGCCAATAATACCCTCAATGTATTGAGATTCTTCTGGGCATCCCGGAGTCGAGATCAGGAATTTTCTCATACAATATTATTTATTACTGTTTTATTTTGGATTAAACATTTAAAAAATGTTTAACACAATGGTTAACTTTGATATAGTAATGAATAATCTATTTAATAATGATCTATGTACATTTATCAAATATTAACTCTTTGTGCAACAACACATCAGTTATAAGTTCTAATATATGTGTAATGTGAAATTATAATATAATATAGTTATAGTATATCATCTATAAACAAATAAATACACAATTTATTATTAAAATATGTGTTTTACATTATCCTAATGCAGTACATTGAGTTAGACATTTTGTCTTGCTCCCTTATCTGATATGGGTGACTGGAGAACAAAAACAAAGCTAATACCACCTGACAATGTTAGAGGCATATATCACAGGATCTGTTTATGGTCTGAGACAGTAACTCCAACTCCAATTAAGCATGCCAGAATGTGTTGCAGTGCAAACCGCAACAGCTCAGCTCAGAGTTATGGATGAGCAATCACTCCAGCAATGCCTGACCCTGTGTGCTAATTAGATATGACATTAAATAACATGAGCCAAACCAGGAGTTGAGCTGAAATTAAATGTCTTTTGTCTAGGAATCTTCAAATGAACTATTTGGGGTAGACTAATTGGATTATGTTTTATTTATTTATTTATTAATATTGTTTTTGCTGCTGGTGTTCATACGATTATAGGTTTGTTATTTAACTGAAAAGTTTAATACAACAACAGTAGTGGATGTTATTAACTATGAGATGTTACAACAGAAAATATTTCCAAAATGTCAATAATAACTATTGCTAAGTGTGTATATATTTGCATATATAACATAACCTAATTAAATAGCAAACTATGAAGGAGAAGGAGAGACAATAATCTGACAGTAAACACTTCAATTATTATCATGTAATTTCAAAAAATATTTTAAATATTCATTCTTCACAGAAATTACACAAAGCTGGACACTACTAATTGAGTGGGAAAAAACACAACCAAACTCTCTTCAGAAAGCAGCATTCAAAATCTTATTTTAATTCGTATATTTACTCCATAAACATTATTACAAAACTCAGCAAGTTACCAATATTACATTATCACCATACAGGCTTGATCACAAATATTTAAAACCTTTGCAACAGTTACAACGAAAACAAAACAAAACAAAAAAATAATAATCAAATAATTTACATGAAAATCTATAAAACAGCAAATTGTTCACAAATTATATTTTTTTTCCAAGTTTTTCTTATTTTTTCTTTGCTTATTTGTGTTTTGCACAGTAACACAACACTCTCACAACAAGATCATGGTCTTATTACAAAACTCCCAACAAAATGTAAATATTTCTAGTTTTCTGTCGATACTTTCATATTTTGGTTTTTAAAACCAGAAACTTGTCATTGTATATCCTTTCCACTGCCTGTAGAGGCGCATAAAAGGTTACTCACACACACAAATACTTCACAGCACTTTCTAAGAAAAATATACACTTACAAAATATGTTACAAATTGGCACACAAAAAATATACAAGATTTTGTAGTGTCAAGAGTTCATTAAGATTCCTTCAGGTAACAACTCTAGACAAGTATATATAAAGCTCGGTATTCTTTTAATGAAAAGAGCAAAAGTAATTCCAATCAATGTTAAAGAATCATGGTGTGATTACATCAAACATAACATAACAATATAATATACATTCATAAAGAGGGTTAGGTACCTAATTTATTTTGCATTTCTTTTTTGTTATCTCTGAAAAAAAAAAAAAAAAAGGTCAGCTTTCTTAGCACCAATAACATGAGGCAGCTCAACAGTGGCACGTTAAAAAAAGAAGAAAGAAAACAACAACTATGAACTGAGAGAAGTACATTCATTTTGACAATAGGCAGAAATGCGAGAAGGCAGACTATGGCCTTGTGGCCCATGTGGATCTTCCCTTCAGCAGCGTGTCTTGGTCCTAACCCTGATATAATTTATATAACAAACAAAGGATCATGGCAAAGAAGATAAAAAAAAATTACAGAGAAAGACTGAATATGATTCTTGCCATTATGCAAGCAATCAATTCCTATCAACTGGGTATCAACATTGCCATAGCAAATGTGAAAAGGCATGTTTTAAAATCACACAGTATTGGCACATCTCAATGCAGTTCCAGCTAATTAGGGCTGTTTGTAAAACATATCGATGAAAGAAAATATTGGACTATACTGTATACGTTTGTAGAGCAAATCTTCTCATTAATAAGTTTAATTGAAAAGCCTCCGCAATATCTTAAACTTCTATAAAAGAAGCTCTGTAGAATATACATTTGTGATGTTGAGCCATCAAACATACACTTTTCCAGTTAAATAGTCATCAAATGAATGCCTGGTGCCTTTCTGTATATACATTTATTTTGTGGCTTGCTTTATGTGTGGAATTCAGTTATGCCAGCAATTCCATTTTGACCAAAAATCAAGATCGTATTTAGTTTTCTTTTGAATTATGATTTGTGTCCAGTGTAGACCATTTTAACAGATTGATCTAAATTACATTAATATGCAACAGGACAGTAGTCCAATGACAGTAATTAATTAAAAGGATAAGGGAATACTTTATTTGCTTGCAAAATATTGAACCATCTGATGATTGAAAACAACTTAATATAAACAAATATCTGATATTAATGATAGTAAAAATAGGTAAATTTACTATAGTGAGCCATGTTTTAATGATTAATATACTATCAAAAAGAAGCTATGTAAAAATGATATTAGTAAATATAGTTTGTGGTACAACATCTATACACCATGGCAGTTTATGAAAGAAATTATTAAAACCAATTCTTCTTATTCAGATTAAATTACCAAATCAAGTAGGAAAGTAGCTACTCCCATGTGGAGATAATGCAAAAACTGCTTTGATTAATTTACAACATAATGATTCCAGTTTTACAAAAAAAACTTTTAATTAATATTAAATTTAATTGCAGATAATGTATTGGTATGATTGTATTAAATATGTAAGTATATGTCAATATCTCTGATGAATCAATTGCCTTCAGTTTCCATTTTCCAATAGAAAAAAAGCTAGTTTGTGCAGCTTCCAATGACAATTGAGTGCCATGCTTACACAACAACTTTTAAACTACAATTTTCTTGGTCAGGAGAAAGCCATTGAACATTTAGTTTTTCATCTTTCTAACTGTCTGTACAGTAGCCTTTTTCACTTCACAGAGTCAGGCAATGTTGAGGTAAATTGAATTTGGCAAACAAAGTAGGGGAAACAGGGAGGAGTCTTTCTGTTTTGGTTTTGTGAGTGGTGTTGTACCACTGCCAGCTGTTGGTGCCTTTCATCAGAGAAGAGAAAAAAGTCCCAAATGAAGAATTCCTACAATGGCAAGTCTCTGTTAGGAGTTCCCAACCCGAGCAACCAATATTCCAATGGATAAAAAAAAGAGGAATAGCCAATATTCACATATATATGAGGTCATTTACACAGCATTGATACTTTTGGCACATTGATTTTAAGATTATTATAATCTTTTTTTGCAAATATTGCATGTCCCTGTACAACATTGACAAAAATACTGAGGGTGGAGCTTAGTGAATTTGCAAGGTGTAAAAATGTTAATTTAATTAACCAGTTTACTTTTAAACTCCAAAAGAAAGAAGAAAAAAAAAATGAAATAGGGTAGTAATTCCAACCCGAGGGGGTAAAAACGAAGACAACATTTGATATGTCATTGAATACAAAACGGTCCCATCTTGTTTAAAGATGTCTTGGGCGTAATTAGGGCTCATTCTTTGTAGTTTTCCTTCTTGAAATGAGCCAGGCAGTGTATGAAGGACAGCAACAACAGGACATCCATATTCTGCATACAGAAACAGATGAGGAGGAGGGATGCGTAGATGTCACTCTCAATGCATTTTTGAATATAGCTACATCTTTAGGGAAAATGAAAGTAAATAGATCATTCAGGGCAGCTAGTTTTGCTGAAGAAAAAAACAAAATAAAAACAAAATAAAAAAATTAAGGAAAAAGCTCCCCAAAAAGGCGACAGAACTGTTCAAGGCGTACTCTTTTTTTGTTTGTTTTTTTTTGACAAAAATAAAACTGAAACGGCTATAAGAAGAACAAACAAAGCAGAAACAACAAAAGCAAGAAAAAAATGCAGCCATGGTCGTTTCAAATCTCAATCAAGCTTGACACAATCACTCAATAGGTAGTTTGCAAAGTACAATAAGTTTTTCATGCAGATATTAATTTCCTCTTCAGGAGGTTAGAAGGTAGAGGGGGTATCAAGGGGAACGTAGTCATGCAGCTCTGGCATAGCGTCAGTGTAGGTATGCTTTGGGGGAGGGCTGAGCAGGTAGTAGGGAAGGTGAGAAAGGTGGGCAACAGCAACTGATAACAAAATATTACCTCAGTTTCTCAAAAGAGGCCATCAGTGCTATGTCCTTATTAGGGTCTCTCTCGACACGCTTCCCTTTCAGTGTCTCAATCCGGGGGAACTTTGCACTGGTCTTGTGGCGGTACAGCTTTTTATGTGCAGGCCCAGGGTTAATAAAGTTGGGTTTATCAAACATGTTACAGCCCAGAGCTAGCTGAGGGAATAAGGGATGCGCTGGGTTGAATTTGGCCTGATTTTTGCCTCCTTTTCCCCCGGCCTTCCTGCCTCTTCCAGCCCCCGTTAGCATAGCTCCTTTCTTCTTTAGGTCAACTTCTGTACCTGACAAGATTTTTAGGGTCTTTAGGTTGAGGCTGTTGGCCTCGGGGGGCATGCATGCTTCTGTCATAGGGTTCCACAATGGCTCAATGGACGCCATCATGAATCTCTGGACCTCTGCCATGCCAGAGACGATGTTGGACAGAATGTTAGAAGGCTCCTCAAATTCTCTCTGACCATCTCCTACCAAACTGTTGCCGTCTGACCAGCCAGTGCCAGTCAAGTCACCAGAGCCACTACAGTCAGTCAAGTCTGTGCACCCTGCCTGACTCTTTGCAGCCTTTCCCTCTAACATGGCCTTTATTTTTTTGGTGGAACGCGAGTTCTGTTTGGGGGCCTTGACCTTTTCTGTCTTGGCAGCTTTGGGGGCCCGGGGTTTTTTAGGACCCTGCCCTGCAGTTTGTTTGTAATTGCCTTTCCTCTTTGACTTTGTGCTTTTCAAACCATTCATCTCATCAGTCTGCTCATTAAATTCTAAATGAACCAACCCCTTTTTGTCTAAGCCTAATGAGTCCTCGCCATTGAAGTTGTGCAGTGTAAACTGACCATCTTCCACCGAGTACGTTCCCACCGCGTGCTCCTGTTGTTGCAGAACATCGCAGTTCCACATGACCTCCCTACCGCTGTCCAACGTCATGTTGTTCACCTCTTGGTATTCTCCAACCTTCCCTGCCAACTTCATCTCACGGCCCACCACCTGAGGGGACAGGTTAGGGGTCTCCGGAGGGGAGAGCTCTGACAGTGACGAGTGCCTAAACTTGTCAGGGGTGAAGTTGGAGATATCCAGCAGGTCTGAGGACTCCCTGAGTGGCGTGAGGGCATCCACACTCTGCTGAATCACCACTTTAGGACTGCAGTGAGCTAGGAAACTGTCACGGCCCTCCTCCTCACCTTCTCTCTCACAAGACTTGAGACTGAGGGAGCTGTAATTGCTGGAGGAGGCTGACAGAGAGCCCACTGAGTCATAGCTGATGAGTCTGCCGTTGTCTGTGCACAGGGACCCTCTCTGGTATTGGACCTGACCCTCAGGGCAAGCAGAGTGACACACTTGCAGATCCGCCCCAGGCTGCAACCCAGCCTCAGTCAGATAGCTCTTCTCATAAAGCCGCCTGTCAGCCTCCGTGCTCATTTGGCCGTAGCCAGACACAGGTAGACCGTCGTTCAGGGGCAAGGCGGCGGGAAAGCTGTTAGGTAAGATGGGTGTCTCTGGGGTTTCGGGCCCAAAATTCTGGCTGTGACTCGAGCAAAGCTGAGGATGCCACATCTGGGCAAAGTTGGAGCAGTTTTGGGGAGACTGCTGGAGCTCGGACTCTGACGGGGGAGATAGGACGCAGCTCTGTGCAAGCTGCAGAGACGAGAACGGCTTCTCTTCCAGAGACAGCCCCAGAGGATACTGCTGCCTGGAGGGCTGCTGTGGGAAATACGTGATAGTCGCTGCATTAGAGGAGTCTGTGGCATCTAACAGGGTCTGCAGGTAGCCCCCGGGGATAACAGGGACCCCTGCCTCCACCTCCTCTGAGGGGGGCTCTTTGTCAGGGGAGCAGGTGGAGGAAGCAAAGGGGAATTTCTCCTCAGATGTGTGAGCGGCAGTGGTGTTGTCAGAGAAATGAGGGCTGGCTGTAGCTGGGCTAATGTCTAGCTCGCCTAACCCAGTGGCGGCGGGGTTCTCGATGGACAGCGCAGTGTCGCAAGCATCCATTTCAATGGTCTTTTCCTCCTCCCCCTCTTTAATTTTCCTCAGCCGGGCTTCGCTTTTAAATTTCCTTATCCTGACTATTTTGTTGCCCGTTCTTCTCATCTCCCTCTCCTCCCTCTCCTGGGAACGACTCTTGGCTGTGGTTGTGTATGTGAGGAGGTTTGCATCTAATGTGTCCGGGTGGCCAGGAACTATTATTCCTGCTCTCACCGTAGGGGTGGCGTCCTCTGTAGTAAGAACTCTGTGGCCCTGCTCAGAGAGCGAGCAGCGCTGTGCCATTGGTGATTGCTCCACAGTGTGAATCCTCTGTACCTTAAGCCTGTTAGCAATCTTGTATTTCCTTTTGGGATGACTGGAATTAAAGGGCCTGTGATGGCGTCCGTTCAGATGAAAAGTGCGTTGCCGTTTATCTCTGGCGGCCAGCTTAAGCTTCTCCTCTCTCTCTCTGTGCCTCTCCTGCCAGAAATCCTTGAGAGGAGCCAGTGTTTCGTATTTGCACACCGTGTCGGGGTTTAGGATTACAGTAGCATCCATGGGATCCACCTTCCCCAACTTCACTGACATGTGTTTCTCTCCTTTGAACCTGTTGATGATGACGTACTTGATAACCACAGGTGGTTCCTTACGGCAGGATTTCCGCCGCTTTTTGGGGCACCAGTCTACATCCTCCTCCTCTTTCTGACCGGACGGTGCTTTCTCCTTTTTCTCCGCATTCCTCTCACTTTCAATCGAGTCAACGTCATAAAGATAGTCATCGCTGTAACGGACCTTCCTTTTGGAGCGCAAACCATAGTTGAGAGGATTGGAGGGGCTGAAGAACCTTCTGGAGTGACCCTTCTTTAGCTTACCCTCCTGCAGGGTGTCTGAGGAGGACGCAGTGCAGGAACTGTCATCGCTGTATTCGCCCGACTCCTCGGTAGAGTTGAAGTCCATCAGGTAGTTGATTTTGGGGGTGAACATGGGAGAGCCTTGTGAGCAGTTCAGGGGACTTCCACTCCGACAGTCCACAGTTTTATCTTCCTGTTCTGCCGCTAGGATCAGCTCCTCGGGCTTGGGCATGAGCTCCTCGCCAGCCCTCCTCAGTGGCCCCCCTGCTTCCTCCTTTTTGGCACAGTTGGCTAAAACGCTAGGGAAGAAGTTGAACTGGGTCTCCTCCTGCAGCACGTTGGTCTTCTCCCTCATGTTGTCCTGGAAGGACTCGTAGCGGATCTTCAGGGAACAAACGTCGCTGCTTAAAGTGGAATCGTCGTCCTCGTCATCAAACAGGTTGTCAACGTCCTCTTCGGAGAAGAGGTTGACGGACAGTTCGTTCTTGGAGCACAGGTCGAGGAGCTCCATTCTGCTCTCGCTGATGAAGGACTCAAAGTAGCCCCAGTCCTGACCAGCGTTGGCCAGTAGGACCTCCTCCCCGCTCACCTTGTCTAGCAACAGCCCCTCATACAGGTTCTTAGCTGTCACATCATCCTCTGGATCCTCACAGTCCTCAGTCGTTTTCTCCCCATCCCCCCTCTTCCCCTCGCCCGGGGCTTTAGGCAGAGGGAAGTTAAGGAGCTGGTCGGAGAGCAGCTGTTCCCCATAGTGGCCTACTGCCCCCCCGGCATGGCTCAGGCACTGGATGCTGATGTTGCTTATGTCAGAAAAGTCCTCTCGGCCCACGTCCCCTATCCTCACACTTAACCCAGGCTCTGGGTCAGGGTTGGTGGTGGGATCATCGGAGGGGTTGTGTATAGACGTCGGGTCAGCGGCGGCGTCACGAGTCTCGATGAAGCAGCCGAGGCAGGTGCGGCTCGGCTGGAGGAGACACTCCTCTGTCAGCGGGGACACGGCGCTCGGCTCCATCATTGTAACCGACCGGGGCAGAGCAGCGGCAAGCTGCAGGGGGGATTTGTGGGGCTGTCCTCTCGGCCCCCAGGAGCTCACAGTCAGGGCGGAAGTGCTGTGAAGCTGGCAGGCTACAGCTGGCGGCACATGGGCCGCAGGGCAGGGGGCCACAGCCAGGCTCAGAGCAGGGTCGGCGTGGAGGGCCAACGGGAGGGTCGGCGGTGCGGATGTGGAGCAGGCGCTCTGGGAAGCTGCAGCGAGAGGTGGCGAGGGCGCGGGGAGAGCAGCACCGAGCCCATGCAGCCTCAGGTCACAACCCTGCTCACATGCTCCTCCTGCAAGGTGGAGAAATACAGGCTCAGTGCGTTGATCTGTACAGGCATCACATTTCATAATAATCTGCTCTGTTTATCCGGTCATCTGGGCTGTCACCTGTGTTCGGGTTGGGTGTGTGGTCTGTGTCGTGTTATGTGTTGCCCTGGCAACATAAAAGAGACTCAGGAATATGGATCACCTATGTGTGTAACCTGAATTGTAAGCATTGACTAAAAAAGCCAGATGGTCAAAGAATTAATGATTTATATATATAACATAAAATATTAATTTATCTAAAAACAAACAAAATATTTATATATACACAG
>JAODOY010000002.1:2236009-2246212 GCA_025399855.1 Forbesichthys papilliferus | reverse complement strand
CACTATACATTATATATATATATATATATATATATATATATATATATATATATATATATAGTCCACCCACTGCAAATGTCCCCTCAGACTACTGTGTAGTCAGTTTTATGAAACTACTGTGATTTTAATGAGTCTATAATGAGCCAGAATTGTGCATGCGCGCACACACACACACACACACACACACACCCACTCAACATAAATGTGCAAATGCATGCTGCGTAAAACAGCTTCCACTCAATATAACGTAAAGGATGTGAATAGGTCGAGTAAGTGGCGATGAATTAAGAAGAAACAGTACAACCAACTCCCCGTGAAAAAAATAAATATCTATATATGCATACAGTATGTATATTATAACACAGCAGCCAAACCAAACAACTGTTATCAATTCTTCGAGCTATCCATTGGATCAATAGAAAAAGAGCGAGGGACAAAGGTTTGTTGAGCGCCTCAAATTATCTTTACTGCAAGAAGAAGAAAAAAAAAAGGTGTGCTATCTGTAATGTGATGATCATATTTCCAACGGGCACGGTTGGTTATCCGTGCTGTGCTCCGTTTGCGTTGCTGCATCTAAATCAGGACGGGGGCCTCGGGGGCCCTTTGCGCTGCAGTGATTGGTGCAAATACAGAGACAAAATGTCCTGCAGGTTTAGATGCCCGCGAAAGGCAATCTGTCAGTGCCTCTTTCTGCCACAACAATATCGGTCTGACACATGAAGTAATCAATAATTTTTATTAGAGCCACTTTGTTCCACCTCTCCCACAATAATCTCCACAATAATTGACATTTATGTGATTTAAGGGGCCTTTCTTTTCTCCTCCGGTGAGTGTCTGTTAGCGTTCCACATAAAGGCGAGCGGTGAACATTCAGCAAACATCTTGTTCTATAGCTAAGTACCAGATTGTACTGTACCTGCCTATAAATGTACGTACGTGCCTCTGTGGTGTGTGCACGTGTGTGGGTGTGTGTGTGTGTGTGTGTGCGTACTCTATGTGCATACAGTAACTGCTGAGTGCCTGTGTGTGTGTGTGTGCGTGCGCGTGCGTGCGTGCGGGTGTGTTTGCGTGCATGTAAGAACTAAGAGGGACAGAATTCCACTTAATGAGAAGCCTTCTGAGGTGAGGCTGGATCACAGGTAAAGGGCACCAGAAGCAGAAGTGATGATGGTCGCCATGGCGCCGGCCCCAGAGGCAGTCAATCGGGCTGAGAATAGAAGAGTGCAGGCAAACGATACAGCACGCGGGTTTATTTCGGCGCGCGTCCACCTCCGCAAGAGCGGGCCTGTCTACGAGGAGAGAGCGACGCGAGGAGCAGGAATCGCACTCGATATCGGCGCTAGCTGCAAACCCCAACGATGGCTGATCAATAGAGCAACTCCCCTATGAGGCATGTTCCATTAGGTCTGTGAGTCAATGTGTGTGCCAGGAGATCGCACTGCTTCATGTGCTCTGACACCTTGTTCCCGTCCACGTATGCTTGATTAGCTGCGCTGCGTGGCTGCGTTCGTGTGTATCGATGCCCTCCCCCCATCCCGAATTCTCATCAGTCAGTAGATCTCCTGGAGGCAAATAACCGTGTGGACACATACCACCGCGTGACCTCTGACCCCCAGCCGACCCTTACTTGATTAGGTGTGTGTGCTGTGTTTACCAAACAGCTGCTCTCCCTTGCATCATTACTCCACGCTGCCGAGCGCATGAACACGCCCACACTTGCACTCAACGCCTGCCGTTAGTGAACTGCACCAACACTGAGGACTCAAATGACAAGTGGAGAACATCTACAGGGGAATTGCCATACTTTAACTGTCCGCTGCATTATTGTCTATTGTGGAAACAGCGGGAGGGGATCAATTGTCGACGTTGGTTATTATGCTTGGCTTAAGTTGTCATTTAGTTGACATTTAATTCCTCTTTTTTTTTCTTCTCTTCTCCAGAAGCGAATCCATTTGTCATCACATCGCTATGCAGATTAAGAAACAGACTGCAGGACAGACGTTGCATGCACACACACACACACACACACGCACACACACACACTAGCAGTTACTAATTAATGAGATGACCTCGTCTGCATTCTGCACCTTTTTTCCCCCCCCCCCCCCTCCCCCGTCTCCCCATCTCACACACACACACACTGTTTTGAGTTTGCCTGCATACACACTCAAACAAACTGTCTGGCACTCTCTACTCACACACACGCTGACACACGCACACACACACACACACACAGACACACACACACACACCCAGACTAGAACAGAGCGCCCGCCTATAGCTGCTGGAACCTGCCAATTACGCTGCACTTTACAGGGTCCTCGCTGTAACGGAGGTGTGATTGGAATAACAATCCTCGGAGCCGAGCCGCGCCATTCCCCTCGTCCTCAGTCGGACGACACGGAAAACGGCAGGGGTGGGAAGGGGGAGGCGGGGGGAAGGGAGGGGGGAGGCGGGGGGGAGGGAGGGCATGTGGAGGGTAAAAAGCCAGGGATTACGTGTTCAGGGAAGGCGAGGATCATGGGGGAGACGAGGCAGCAGCGAGAGGCGAGGGGTCCCTGGCAACGCGTGCAGAGACGTGGTGAGAACGAGTGCTGTGTCTGAATGACACTCGCTCTCATATCCCCCCCTCTGGGGAAATAACCCCCTTAATCCAGCATGCTCTTTCAGATAGACGAGATCCCCTTATTCTCCCAGCAAGGATATGAAATGCCCACCCTCCTCCCCCCTTACACCTCCACCACCCACCCCCAAACCCTTGTGATTCAAATACTGGGGAGGAGGGTTTAGACATTGAATAGACAACAATATGACGCACTGTAGCCAAAGAGAGACATCAAAACGGACCTCTCGCTCCTCGCTGGCAGCTGACTGGCTGCTTTGGCATTGCTGTAGAAGGCGATTGGCTAGCACTGGAGAAAGTGGCGTGCCATTGGCTAGTTCAGTGGGAGTTGGCATATCAAGAGCAGGACTGCACAGGGTATGAGGGGAAATATCAGGTCAGGCGAGCTGTTTGAAACATTTGTTTGTTTTTCAGGGTTTTATTTAGTAGTTTTTTTCTCTTTTTTTGACATTTGCGTTTTTACAATTAACCTACCTAACATAACTCTTGTCAAAACGTATTTCTGTTACCGCGGGGTGCAGTTTTCTTTTCGTTCGAGGTTTTAAATCCCTTCCTTTAAGAACCCTTTTGTCTTGGTTTTTGAAAAATCACCTGCTATATCCTTCACGCAGGTTTTAATGGCAGCACCCTCTTAGCAGGTTTTTTTTTTTTTCTCTTTCATAAGTGCACACACAATGTGACAAACACTCTGAGGGCGAGTTAATTAACAGCGCACGGGGCTGGACGGACCACAGAATCAAAGAAGTCAAGGCTGGTTCAATCGCTGCAGGCTGAGCGGCAAGACCCGCCAAACGCACAGCCTTTTCAGTGCAAACCGGGGGAGGTCTTTTTCTCTCCATACTGGTAAATCACTCCACAGCCAGGCTGCTTGGTACACAGAGCGAACTGCAGAGCTAGGCCGACACAGTGTGATATTATATTAGCATTACAAAGGCTTTCCCACCATCTGTGATACACAGTGGAGAAAAAAAATAAAAAATACCACAAAAAAAAAAAAAAAAAAAGAAGAAATCACTGCTCCGTTTCTAAGCCCTGTGTGCTGACGTTTCCATAGGTTGCGGGGGAGATTGATGGGAGTGTGGCTGCAGAAGGCAAACATAACACAGCCCTGCATTCCTAACAGCGCTCGTGACACCTGCTTTACCTACAGTATGCTATGGCACCGGAGGACTCAAAGTCAACCAGTTATTCCTAGCATGTTAACCCTCCCGCTAAGCGAAGACCAACACCATTACTCTCTCACTGCATTCTTCCTCGCGTTCTGTATCATTTTTAACTTGATGCAAAAGCTCTTGGTTTGCGCTGATTTAGAAGCCATACCCTGTGCATTACACTCAGGGTGTGATAATTCATATGGAGCCATGCATTCATCTCTCCGGAGCTTGAGTAGCGTTCGTTGCTGCACTTGGCGGCCTTAGAGAATGAATAGCTTTGGCTCTCCGTGCGTCCCACTGTTGTCACTAGCCCCTGGTCGAACGCCAGTCGCCTACTTGGCAGAGAGAGGCGCTGTACAAAGCAACTGGCATCTCTGGTAAATAATGCTGATGGAGTGAGAGAAGCTTCTCCATTATTCCACACACAGCTAGCTATCTATTTCAGTGGGCAGGGAGGAGAGACAAAGACTGTGTGCCGTTTCCTATCTATTCAACCGAAGCAGGAGAGAGCCTTCACACACACACACACAAACACACACAGTGCTGGGTTTATCTTCCATGATGTTTCCCAGCCTGAGAAAGAACCCTTTCCAGAGCAGCCATCACGCCATGCAAGGAGACCTGCAAGAAGGCCGGGATTTTCAGCTGAAACGTGCATGCATACAATTACGCATGAGAATTACGCAACACTCATCCAGGCAATCACGCGAAGCCCTCTACATAGCGAGGGGAGAAAGGAAAACAGAGAAAATGCGACTGGAGGGGGATGTGACGACGAGAGGCCCGAGTCAAGTGTTGCACGTCCGATTTCACAGCTACTGTACAGCCTCGGCATTAAAGGGGAAAAATGACCCTTCCAGGCTCCCGTGGCACAATACCTAGTGCAGGACGAGTGCTGCGTCGTCCTCTCCAATGACCGTGTGCAGGAATGAAAGGGAACTGGAGTTACACTGGAGCAGAGGTACATTTCTGGGCTGCGCCATCGCATCACACTTGCAAATAGTGTTTGTGTATGTGGCCTTGTGCTTGCTGAGCCTCTGGCTTTTCCAACTGCACTAATGAGAGCAGAACTGGGACTGGAGATATTGGCGTTAATGTTGCCTGTTCTCTCCCTGTGTGCTGCACGCACACGTGCACGCACGCGCACGCACGCGCACACACATACACGCACACACACACGTGCACGCACGCGCACACACATACACGCACACACGCACGCACACACACCAGTATCACTGGCCACAGTCTGAAGACATGAAGGAGCAGTGCAGCTCAACAGGGAGATACATTTAATGGGAGAGAACATGGCATAGAATATGTTCGCCTGTGGCTTCAGGCAAGGGAAGTGTGAACACCAAGCCGGAGTAGGTACAATCAGCGGTTCTTAAAGTGAGTCAGGTCCCCCAAGATTTAGAAAAGAATAATGTTCCTATTTATATTTTTGTAATATATTATTATCATATATACATAAACACATAAATTGTGGATACATTTGTTCAAATGTTTTTGTAATTATACTATTCCTATTAGGCCTACTATTTCAGTAAGCTGTGTCTGAAAACGGGTCAAAGGTCATGAACCAAAACAGCAATGTTTTTGTAATGCTAGTTTCAACCACCAGGGTAATTCCAGACGTCAACTGATTAGTTCCCCTTTAAGTGTCATCTGATTGGGATTTCAACAAAAGGATATACTGTACACATAGCAAGATATTTGGTTCAGCAGCATTATAAAGCCACTCTTTACTCAAAAAGGATCACGAGGTCTCTGCAATATCCCGTCCACGGTAATACCTAGATGTGGTCCATGGCATATCCCAATGCCTTTTCAATGAGGGTAATTCACATTAGCATATGACTGGGCATCTCTGGCTAGGTGAGCCAGATAGATAGACAACCTGGTGAGAGTTGAGGTGGCGGGGTCAGCTCTCCTGTCATAAGCAATAACCACCAGACCAGGCCGAGCAGATCATCTGCATAAAGGAGAGGCACTGAAATCACCTCTCATAAAATACCACAGGGGAGGAGGATCACACCGGCTAAAGCATGATGAAAGGAGGTGAATCCTTCGCTGCTCGCTGTGTTGTAGGACACTGGATAGTCAAACATTGCTAGTGCTAAAAGCTTGCAAGTCAAGTGTGAGAGCTTTTGTTGTCTGACACAAAATAAATAGCAACAAAATTAAAGGCAGAACATCCAGTTGAATTAGAATGATTATGAATAATGCTTAACACATAACAAAACAATATCTTAACCTACATTATATGTCAAGCAAACGCATGATACCGCAGTGTGTGGCCGCACAATGGTGATGGATATAACAAATGCATGCGTTAAAGTGTCATCTCACAGTCTGCAGCACTGTTGCCACAAGCATTCCCAGGGGAAGCAACAGCACATCATGACCAAGGGATCATAACAATATAGCGCTGATGACGCCAGGCATTAACACGTGATAATGCTCCAGACAACATTTCCTCTGAAAGCCTTTCATGCTTTCAAGTGTGAATCTCACTTTAACAAAAACAACAAAACAAAAAGGATTAACAAAACGCGTGCGTTTCATGTTTCATGTTCCATGTTTCTCCCCTTTAGAAACGAATATGTTTACATGCAGGATGATCTAACACCGGTGCAAGGCAACAGCAGGTTTTTACACTTACACTGCAATGTAGTGGTGCTGCAAAATAGCGAGAGAGAGAGAGAGAGAGAGAGAGAGAGAGACAGAGAGAGAGAGAGAGAGAGAGAGAGAGAGAGAGAGAGTATGAATGCCTAGCAGAGCTTTATGCAGAATGGAGGGGTCTCGGTGACAGAGACTGGCTGATGAAAGCCCCATGCGCACAGCAGTGCAAACGCTCCGACACATGACACAGTTCATAACAGCTCGCCGTCCAGGATGAGGCATCCATTCATGTAGCTCTCTCCACCTCATGTATATTTTAACACTCGCCGCTCTAATTCGATTTCGCCTGAAATCGCTTGCTTTATCTCCACACAGGCTCGAATCGCGGCTCGCGTTCTGCGCATATCTTGCTGAAACAGAAAGAAATAGCCACGGATGACCCCAAAATGGATGTAGTGAATTGTTGTTGTTTCATTTTTATTTCCAGTCATTGTTTAATTTTAATTAGGTGTGGGCTATAGAGATTGCGACACATTAGGACTGTGTGATATTCACACATGGGCGTATCTTTGAGGCCTTTGGTATGTTTGTGTAGGGCTGTTAATGTGCGAAAGTGCGTGGGTGTATTTGCTTGAATGTATCTCTGCGTAAGAGAGGGAAAAAAACACGAATGACGAGATGATGACAGAGTGAGTGAGAGAGAACAGAGAACACAGCAAGAACGAGAGAGAGATAGAGTGAGAGAGAGGGGGAGAGAGCAAAAGAGAGGGAGAGAAAGAGAGAGAGAGAGAGAGAGAGAGTGAGGGAGAGAGAGAGAGAGAAAGAGAGAGAGAGGCTGCAAAGTGTAGAGAGATGGCACAGCAGTGGTTGTGAGAACAGGGGGGGGGGGGTTACTGTGTGAGCCCAGGGGGTAGGTAAGATTACAGATGTACACATAGTGTTCTGGAGCACAGGCCAAAGGCTGAATAACACAGTATTGCTGTTTCTCCACTATTGCTGGCTGCAACTCAGCCTGCGCCTTGTTCCGCTCAGTGCCCAGGGCGACCGTTCACAGCACCCTCTCTTCCCAGCACACATACACGCTCACACCCCAAATAACCCAGTTCCTTCATCTGAACACCAAGGCGACACCGGGGAATTCAAGGAACATACAGTATATTTGATCTTTAAACCCACATACCATTTGCGTTCTTTTGCATCAGTATATGTATGTAAGGTAACATGGTGCCCTTAGCGTTGTCTCACAGCATTTCCTGTTGGCTTCACTTTTGTGTTTTGTGTCCGGGTCATCTTAAGCTATAGGTCATTACCAGCTATGAAACAAGCATGCTGGTTGGTTCCAAAGGTCTTCTAAAGAAAGAGCATCGACAGGCTAGCATTAATAGAAATGCCAGTAATGCCCATGTCTACGTCTCCATTCAGCATTGCGATGGGAGAGCCTAGAGAACACTGGCAGAGCCTGACCATGACTCCTAATGAATGGCTTTCAACTACAGACACTATAGGATATTTAGACATCTGAAAAACTAACCCCAAGCCCATATGGGAGTCAAAAAAACATATTGACTGCAGTAGTGCTTGTATTGACAGCATTATTGACAGCATTATTGACAGAAATGTGGAATATTTTATAGAATTTCTTCTATCTTAACTAAATATTTTACTTTTCCCTGTCCCTTTATCAACTTTCGCTGATGAGTAATTTGATATACTGTATCTTTGCGTCACAAATATGACCTGACCTGAAGCCCTTCTGCTAATTCATATTTATAAGAATGTCTTAATGAGAGAAAGCCAATCACTATAATTTGAATAATGTGATACATTTGGTATATTTATAGCAGTAATTGGCCAATTTGTTACTGACCAGGTAGATTTGATTCACACATAAACACCACATTCCTGAAAATCTGCTTGTAGATTATATTGTTAGTTATTAGTTATTAGTTAAAGATTTTTGCTTAATCCGTTGAAATCAGTTATCTTTTGAACAAACAGGCGATGATGTGGAGACATGGCTGCTAATTCTGTTCGTTGCCAACTAAATTAAATGTATCCAGAAGTCAAACCAATCAGAAAGAGGCTAAAACGTAACTTTGAGGTGTTAATTACATTTCTCTAGGGATTAACCAATAAAAAGTTTAGTTGCCACGTACAATTCCTACTGCATTTTGATAACCACCAAATCCCAGTCATTTCACATAAACAGGACATACTCAGAACATTAGTTTGGGGTCACTGGACAAGATCTATTGATGTGAAATCTATCTAACTATTTGTATTCATGTTTTTCTCTGTATTTCTGTATTTGTTTATGGGAAGCACTAGTGTACAGTATTCCCTCTCTATAAAGCACGTTGAACTGCAATTCTGTATGAAAAGTGCTATATAAATAAAGATTATTGTTCTTATTATTATTATTATTATTATTATTATTATTATTATTATTTGCAGTAGTAGTAGTAGTATTAGTGTTATTATTGTTATTATAATTATTATTATAATTATTATTATTATTATTAAATTAATTACCCAGTGAGGTAATGTCCTTGAGTAAAAACAGGAAAGCCATTTGGTTTTGTATTCAAATAAATTAAAAAAGTATTTGTTTATCGATAATAGAGGAAATTACATATCTTAACAAGTCTGACGTCATTTGGTATCCTTGCATCTCTACATAAAGCATTGGGTAAACACAGGCAGGCAAATCAAAGAGACGAATAACACCAGATTTTCTCCAAAGCCATACTAAAACATTCTAAAATCTATAATTGACTACTTGCCACAAGTTTCCTGATCCAAATCAAGGCTACAGTGTGGTTTTGTTAGCGGAACAGTGCATCAACTTCACTGCAGAGCCTCTCTGACCTTGTTATATGCCAGCCTTTTCCTCACAATTACAGCCCAGCATTAGGCTTTTGTCATGTGCCATGCTGTGGTGGCCTTGCTGCCTGTATCCAGCTGCTCCAGAGTGAATGACAGCTGATAAAAGCCCTGAGCTTTTGCTGGCATCACCACGACTATGTAATTCCACTGCAGGGGAGTGAGCTTTTAGCTATGAAGCCGCACTGCCCAGAGAACACTGAGGAATTAGGCTCACACCCCTGTCCACTTGCCCCTGAGCTGCATAAGCAATTCCTCTGACATTTTTATCGACGGAAAGAGTCAACTGTCGCAATACCAGTCATGGGTTATTCATAGAACTGCATCAATAACCTGCATTTGCCCTCATTGGCAATGCAGCAATACTGGTGGATAATAATGTGGTAAGTTTGGGCACAGCCGACTCAGTTACATTTATTAAAATGATACACTGTATATTTGAAAAGATCAAACATAATGAGTCCCAAGTCAATAAAGTATGAAGCACCTATGCTACATTTATTGTCTAACAGTCCATGCATTCCATTCCATGCATGCTTGTGTGGGGGGTGGGGGGGCGTGTTCCTGTGTGTCTGTGTGTGTGTATGTGTGCATGCATGGTCATGTGTGTGTGTGTGTGTGCAAGAGAGACCCTGAGTGCACTGGGAGGAGTAGATGTTGCAGCATTCAGGGAGGGAAAGCAAGGCTAACTGTGATTCAGACGCTCTCCTTCCCCAGTGCCTCCCTCACTCTGCATCTCAGACCTCTCTCTCTCTCTCTCTCTCTCTCTCTCTCTCTCTCTCTCTCTCTCTCTCTCTGCCTCTCTCTCTCTTTCCCTGCCTCTCTCTCTCGCTCTCTCTCTCTGCCTCTCTCTCTCTCTCTCTCTCTCTCTGGCTCCTCTGGTTCTCAGCACTTAAGCAGCTGCCTCCACTTATGCAGGGC
>JAODOY010000002.1:2209047-2228070 GCA_025399855.1 Forbesichthys papilliferus | reverse complement strand
CCCCCCCCCCCCCCCCCCCCCCCCCCCCCCCCCCCCCCCCCCCCCCCCCCCCCCCCCCCCCCCCCCCCCCCCATTCCAACCAAGGTGAAGACCCTGGCCCCAGTCCTCTGAAACCACCTATACAGTACAGCTATTCATCGAACAGAAGAAGGTTAACTGCTAGACACTGTGACCTGTGTATTGAAGTTGTTTACTGATGACCATCAAGATGTATTGATTGCCTGTGTGGGTTATGATTAATGGAAGCATGCATGGAAATAAAAAATGAATAAAAAATAAAAAAACGCCCATTTGACAGCTCTTACTTGTGTACCACATAGATGGTAAATTAACTGTAAACAAATGATATCGAAGCGCACGCCTCAGTGATAACATAACATTAAAACAATTGGATATACGTCTTTTTTTTATGATAAAAAGCTAGGGTGACAAAACTGGTATACAATTATACAATAATTGATGTTAGGGTCAGGTTTAATTTGCAATACTGTTTGTATTAAGGCACTTGGTGGGAGAAGCAAAAGCAAACATTTTAAAGTGTTGTCAGTGAAACAATAAGGAGTATAGCTCGATTTAATGTATCTTTTTAGAAATAAAATAATTTTATTGTGTTTATAAATGACTGCAGCAGAAAATGTATATGTTAAAATCCTCAATTTTTTAACTGCTATCAGAAGGTATCATTGAGGGATGGGGTCTTACTCCAACCACAGATTTCTATGTTAATATTTGGTAACACTTTATTACAATTGTTATGATTATGATATGATTTGATTATGATTTGTGCATTACTTCATGCATTCATTTATCGTGAATCATTTGGAATTAGCATGACTTCAAAGTATTTCATGCATGACCTCATGCATTTATTAAAGCATTAACTAAGGTGAGCAAATCATCATGAATTACGATACATTAAGCATGATTAGGCATTCTTCAAAAACATTTGGTCTTTACTATTGTGGGTATAAAACTATGGTTGTTGTAGCCTGCATGAATTCATGCATGAATTCAGAATAATGTACCATTATTCTAAAGTGTTACTTATCTTTTTACGCTCGTTTAAAATTTGTCCAGAATATTATGAACATCAGATGTTCACGTCCCCGTAGTGTAAATGGGTTGAAGCCACCCCCACTGTTGACCACGCCCTTAAACCTTTTGTCAAAACACAGAGGCTACCAATAGTAGGGTTTATTCGAGATGCAAAAATACAATAAAATGAATATATAGCTGCAAGCAGCAATGGTCGGACCTAGCCTATTAGAGCCACATTGGCACCAAAGCTGCCCGCCAGCAGTTCAAGAACCGCCGGTCAGCCTCAGAGAACTCGGAGCCAGCTCGGACAGAAAGTTCACACTGATCAAGAAGATCAGACATTAATTGATAACAAAATTACAAAAATACTTCTTTCCACAAAATACAAAATGGCAGTTGGACTCGGGAGGGCCTGAGGAGTGTAAATATATGAGTGAAAAAATAAAAACTGTTAAAAACTTCTGAGCACAAATGTGAATCATGAAAACATTTTGACAGGGTTGCAGTTTGGAAATGACAGGTGTCACTTGTAAATAATACCACAAACACCGCTCACAATAACAATGCCCTAGCCCAGAGGGAGTCCCTAGGGGGTCCTCAGAGGTACTGCAGGGGGTACTCCAAACTATTTGATCCCAAACTTTCTTCCTAACATTTAAGTGTCAGAACAAATAAAAGTGTAACTGCACCCTACAATGTGGTTTTTTTTTGTGCTGTAAACAAAGTAACAGGATTGATCTGTGATGAGCAATGCTGGTGTTAATATTGACAAAATTCACATTTTTATAAAAATCGGCATTTTATGGGCTGAAAACAGAACTACATGTCATATACGTTAAAAATCACCCCAGGACCTGGCCGGTTTTCAACGGTACACTTAGTACTCTCATATGTCATCATAATCATATACTAACGTTAATGTTAATGGTGGTCCCCCTTCCCTCACTCAGCTCCTTGACGCATTATTCAAAGTTGTAGTGGGTGGAGTCAGGCTCAGCACTGGGGTGCAGTTACACTTTAAAGGTGGAGTCAGGCTCAGCACTGGGGTGCAGTTACACAAATACAACCTGTGATATAAATATTTAAATCTGTCAAATAATTTAATAACGACTTAGGCAGTGGCCTATGCTTAGACATGCATGGCACTATAAGCTGCCCCAGAGCCATGTAAAGAAAGAGTTGCATCATCTTTTTTTTTCTCACAGCAATTGCGGCTCAATGAGCCTCAAAGCAGTCCCCGTAAGTTAGCCACAAATACAAAAAGTACCCTATAAATGATATTGTAAATGTATACAAAAGGTATATATCGATTCATTGCCCACCAAGCTCTTCCTAGACCTGTTTTGCCACAAATACAAAAAGTACCCTATAAATTATATTGTAAATGTATACAAAAGGTATATATCGATTCATTGCCCACCAAGCACTTCCTAGACCTGTATATGAATACAAATAATGAATACAAATGTGCAACTCTCTCTCTCTCAATGGCTCTGGGCCGCCCTACACATTATTGTTGGCCCAGCAACTAAATATGTTATATGTGATAGGGGTTCCCTGGGCTGTGTTTCTTTTAGCCAAGAGGTCCTTGGCCCGAAAACCGTTGAAGACCTCTACCCTAAGCGATGCAATGGATTTCCAATGTGAGATTGTTTTGAGTTTAGCTTGAAGTTAACAAGCATTCTCAAGAATGAAAAACTCTAGGTGGCGCTGTTCAAAGGTGGGTGACATTGTCGAACATCGCAGAATATCTAGCCATACATATTTTGACATCACATGGTGACTTAAGGGTTTAGGGAATCAGGGGATATCAGTTTTGTATAGGTCAATGCCACAGTGCCAAAATAAATGAGCAGATAAGTATCAGTATAGGTCTAAAAATAGGCACATGTTTAACCTTAACCTGACCTTTGGAGGTGAGAAAAAAAAGCTTAATGGAGGATTAAAGATATAGTCAGTCATTCTGTGGAAGGCATGTTGATATTTGAACTTGACTAAAACAAAAACTCCTCTTACTTCAAAACCATAGGGTGCTCCCTCTAAAGTCTGCCCTCCACATTGGACATGCATTGCTAAAGCTAGGATATTGTTGTGTGGTGTGGTACCATACCGCTATGTTTGTGTTCCCGTGACAGAGCAAGGGCTATGTAGAAACACTGCTTAGCTTTTCAGCATGTACACCGAACAAAAAGCTAGTGGATGTGAAAAGGTGTGTTATCTTACAATTGCTGATTTTACCTTTAATAATTATCACAAATATGAGCAAAATTTTTACCATTTTGCCACTTTTGTCGCAATCATGCACCCCTTAAGTGAAGGGCAGTATTAACGCATTTCTTCGTAGTGACCCATACCTAAAAACAGCATGGTATGTACAAACAGAGCACAAATGGCTAATACCATAATCTGTCTTCCGCAGGAACGCAGAATCGCAAGTTATGCTTTCCTACTTTTGAATTCATGGGAGGGTCGAGGGAAAAGTGGAAGTTCCGTGTAAAAACATGGGATAAAATTTTTAAGGAGAGAGTGATTACATATTCTTTTATATGTATGAAAACTGGTGGGAACCGATATTCATAGCAAAAAGAGCTCAGCAACAATTTAAAACGGTTTAAAATAAAATAAATGGCTGATTAGCTGCTCCACCCATTATTGCTGAATGAGGAAATACAGTAATGACTCAGCATATTGCCAGTTCATGAAAGCCATGCTAATTGCAGTGTATATTTTCATAATCGAGTGTCTAGGTGTGACATTCACTGGGATGTTGCAGCAAGTGTAGCATCCCATTACACTGTTGTTAAAGGCAGTGATGCCTCAAACGGCAGTCGTTAATCTCAATCGTCGCTTGAGTATTTGTTTATTTGTTGCAGTTTTTCAGTAGCTCTGGGCTTATTTTTCATTTGAAAAAAGTTAAATTTCTCAGCAGAAAATGCCATTTGTCATCTGCTTTTTTTACAGTTGACCAATCACAAGCGGCGTAGTGAGACCTGGTGTTTCCCATAACAACAATCAGCTGCTTTTCAATATGAAAAATGCACAGGTCAGGGCTTTAAGTCCAAAAAAGAAGTCTGAACACGGCCTAAGTCATATTTTTAGAAACGTTTAGACATTTTGTAGAAACTACACACCTCTGTATTAGCATCACATGACACATCACAATACCTTTGGCTATCTGTCTATCTAAATAAAAGCCATGTAACCAGATCAGCATTTCTTAACAGTTCAGGCACTTCTAGTATACCCAATCTCACTACTGGGCCTCAGATCAAAGAGGAGCAAGGAGCTATTACTTTTAGGGCTGGTTCCTAGCTTACGCAAGCTACACAAGGAGGGTTTGATGCCTTCTTGCGTAGCAAAATGGGTTGTCCTCATATTAAATGGCCTACCAATACATCCACAGCATACTGAGCCAGGACAAAAGCAACAAAGCAGCAATAAATGAGCACAACAGCCTGTCAGGGCTTTTAGGAATGTTCAGTCAATATTGAATTGAACTTGGCACTTTTCAACAGAGCTCAGCTTTATCTTGAACTGATCAATGTTCAACATTAGAATCCCATAAGGGGGAAAACTGTAAATACAAGTTTGTTCATGGTGTTTAACATAATATACTGTAGCTACAAATAATGAATTAAGATGAATAAAAAAACTATGTTAAATATTAGGCTACACCCTTATTGTATTAATGCATTATATATTAAAAGCTCTGTATTTTAGACATATATTTGTTTTAATTCATTAAAACAGGAGAAGACCAAATCCAAATCCATTCCATTGCTCCCACTATATACCCCCTTTGTTCTCATCACCAAATGATTTCCCTGTTGCTTCAGACAGCAACTCATTCTCTTGGCTTCAAAACCAACGGACAGGGGGTTGCCGGGTAGCGGGCTAGAGGAGACAGAAGGCAAGGAGATACAGAGAGAGAGAGAGAGAGAGGATGGAAGAGGGCATGAGAGGATGGGAAAGAGAGAGGGGATAGAAGAGATTGAGAGAAAGAGAGAGAGAGAGAGAGAGAGAGAGAGAGAGAGAGAGAGAGAGAGGATGGGAGAGGGGGCCAGCCATAGAGCCCGAGAAAAATATAGAGAAGGGTGCAGAGCAAAGGAGAGTGTATACTGGGGAGGAGAGACAGAAGGGGTGGGCTGGGGTGTCAGGGACTGTGTGTGTGTGTGTGGGGGTGGGGGGGGGGGTGCAGGAGTGACTTCATAGTAGCAGCCCCACTCTCCTCCATTCAGACGACATACAAACTCAAATCTCAATATTCACCGACCGTCTCCGCTCGCTAATATGCAGGCTCCCGCGCTTTGGCTTTGATATTTGTTTTCCCTTTTAAAGTCATTGATGTTATTAGTTTTTGAAAGCCGGCTTTAGAAGCTTATTGATAGGCTGTGTGTGGAAGGAAAAATAGAAATGGCCTCAGAATGTCTGATGAGAATGGGAGAGCACAATAAAGCTACGCTGGTGGCTCTACCATGTCTACAACACACCAGCCGAACCTGCATTATAACAAAATTGATCATAACCAACATTAGGAGTAGGCTTGAATCCAATAAAAAGACATTGCACTTACAGTATCTAGGTTAAATAACAAGAACCAGGATTCCTATGAAACGTGTGCAGCAATCAGCCATTGGATAAGCAGCGAGTATGGTTAAAAAAGGAGCATGAAGCTTTAATGTGTGTCTCTGTGTTCCGGGGGTGTCGGCCTCTGATGTGCCGCTGCCGAAATTGGCAGGCTATCAGTCACAACCCTGTAACACAATGTACGGCATTTCTTAACAGTAAAAAGAGATGTGACAGCCAAGAAGAGAGCGAGAGGGGGAGAGAGAGTCTTGGAGAAAGGCAGAGAGGCGGAGATAGAGAGAGAGAGAGAGAGAGAGAGAGAGAGAGAGAGAGAGAGAGAGAGAGAGTGTAAACCACAGTGAGATGAGAGAATTCAAGATGGGGAGCATTGCCATTTTTAGACGCCTGGTGTGGTACCCTATATGTTGTTTTCTTCGCACTTTGGTCAGAACAGCACATTATTCAGACAATTCCTCTGTTGCTCGTTGTGTCCAGCGACATCCCGTGCGATATACAGGTCTCAAATCTGACGAGCACAGCGACATCACAGGCCGGCCCACATTCAGTCTCAGGACTAAACACGGGAGAAGCCTTTTGGCAATTCGCTGGTAGCATATCTCGGGGTGGGGAGGGGGAAGGGGAGGGGGGGGGGGAAGAAGGCGATCTCCTCAGCAAGCCGGTGAGAACAAAGCCCCGGTCTGCCTTGCCGTTGGTAATCAGGCCTATTGATTAGCGGCTGTGTGGGTCTGCAAAGAGCTGCACAAGCCGGGGAGCCTGATGGCCGTGTGCATATGCACTGGGGTATTAGCAGCGCTTATTCGGTAGGCCTGTGGGACAATGCGGCCTCAGAGCGAGGTGATTAAAAGGCCTCAGCTATTGAGCTCCTCCAATCAATGCTCTCCTGTGCTATACTGGACAGAGCCAGAGGCCACTTCCTAAACAACAGCCCACACACACACACACACACACACAGACGCACACACATTCTCAGTGTCAGGGCAAAAGGGTTCCAAAGGGGGCCAAACCCCCCCCCCCCCCTTCCCCGTAACCCCCCTCCCTCACTTGTTTTGCATTGCGGCATCTACGCCCCTGAAAACAGCTACAACATAAAGGGACTTGCCATTTTCGGCCCACACAATTGCCAATTAAACCAATCTAATACTTCAGAAGCGGGCGGGCGCAGAGGAGGAGCTTTTCATTTAAATGGATAAGGTTAATGGGTTATTTGTATGGCTGACGTATTCCGTCAGTTTAAAAGGTTAGGTGCAACTGCACGGCTGCCCTTTGGATCGCGATCCCCTGCCTCCTGCTCTCACGAGCAGTCGTAATGAGAGGTCACCACGCACCCACAAGGGCCCCTGAAGCCAGAGGACCCCATAAGTCTATGTCTGGTCTTACAATCACCCCCCCCCCCCCCGCTACACACACACACACAGACACACACACTTCACATCACTAGTTCAAAAATAAATAGGCCCGGAAAAGAGGGACATGTCATGCCATTATTTTAACCTCTGTGTCCCTCTGCATCTCTCTCTCTCTCTCTCTCTCTCTCTCTCTCTCTCTCTCTCTCTCTCTCTCTCTTTTTCAATATCCTGACAAGAGGTCTGCACTCAGATCACTGTGACCAGAGAGCACTCCTCGCCCTGACACATTTTCATCAAAGTGATAGCCCTGGCTGCAGCGCTACACCGCATCAGTGTGAACGCAAGCACAATCGGTTTGGTTCTGCCCCGGTCGCTGTATTTAATGAACCAAATCTATTGTGGGTTTTCCCTTTGCTTTCAAGCGCCCCGGAGTTAACTGCACAATCTTGTGAAGACACATCACAAGGAAAGACCAGCCGACCAGCTTCACAGACGCTTTAAAGTTTAGACGTAGCCTATATTCTTGATAAACAATGAAAACAAATGGTATTTGGTATAGAGGTGCTACTAAGGATTTTACAATAGCTATAATCAAATAAAAGTCTATGTTAACGTGGTAGTTTGTACTTGTGTGTGTCCATGTTACCAGAAGGGGGAGGGGTTGAGCTTATGCAGTTCACTACATAAACACTTTGAGTATATCCTTATATAGAATGCATTGAGCGTGTGTGTGCATGCGTACAGTTATCATCCATAAAGGATAGTGTGGCCATCGATGAACGTTCCTGTCAACTGCAGGATTTCATGGAGACAGGAGGCAAAATGCTAATCCGTCCAGGTATCATACATGTATAAAACATATATATTGCGTAATGAATCGTGATAGCATCCACTTTAATAACAAGTAACAACATGATTGCTGATGCTTAAACTAGCCATTCTCATTTCATTATTACCATGACGTGGCAACAACTTACAGCAACAGAACATACTGTATTGTACCTGTGACCTATAATAGCCGCTCTGTGCGTGCGGGCTCACAGGCAGTGCACATCACTAACCTGTTTTAACCCAGAAGCTTCCTTTGAGAGGATCACTGAAGGGCATGGGGGCCTTCTTTACTTAAATCAGCACTACTGATCGGCTAATTATTTCATGAGCCCACATGTCAAAATATTCCCGGGCACAGGGAGAGAAGCCCGTATCACATGCAACCTGGCGACGCGTGGAATGGTGCTGCCAGGCGAACAGCGGCAGTGGGTTCTTCTTAAGACAGAGTATTGGACAAACACAAACAAACGAGGCAGTGGCCACTGTGACTCACTGCTCTAATGAACCAGCGTATTGACTTGCTGGCTCCCTTCTCTCTCTCTCTCTCTCTCTCTTACTCTCTCCACTTGCCTCCATGTCGTTCTCGCTCCCTCTTTCCCTGCGTCTATGTCATTCAACTCTCTCTCTCTCTCTCTCTCTCTCTCTCTCTCTCTCTCTCTCTCTCTCTCTCTCTCTCTCTCTGTGTTTGTCTGGATCCCAGCTGCCATTCGGAATACCAATTACAGTGGGGGGCGGGGGAGATAAAGGGGAAGAGAGAGAGAGAGAGAGAGAGGGAGAGGGAGAGAGAGAGAGGGAGAGGGAGAGATGAGAAAGGTAGGTAGGGAGATTGTAACAGAGAGGGGGACCATTCAGTGTCCTGTTGGCCTGTCCTATGCAAGACACGCTTCCTCTCAACTCAAGCAAACGTATATTGCATGCATTGTTCAATATGTATGGTTGTTTATGTGGTATATGTTATGCTGCTCCACCTGTATATTATGCTATTCAAAGAAGTGTTGCATTGCCTGCGACCCTCTTCATGCCAAGATGGACTTGTTTCCTGAGGTCAAAAAGTTTTAGAACCACAGAACAAAGCACACAAAAGTGAATGAAATGTAGAAGCAGAACAGGGGAAGGTATAGTAAGGGAAGGTATAGTAAGAGAAGGTATAGTATGGGAAGGTATAGTATGGGAAGGGTTAGTAAGGGAAGGTATAGTAAGAGAAGGTATAGTATGGGAAGGTATAGTATGGGAAGGTATAGTATGGGAAGGGATAGTATGGGAAGGGATAGTTTGGGAAGGTATAGTAAGGGAAGGTATAGTAAGAGAAGGTATAGTATGGGAAGGGATAGTATGGGAAGGGTTAGTAAGGGAAGGTATAGTATGGGAAGGGCTGGTAAGGGAAGGTATAGTATGGGAAGGTATAGTATGGGAAGGGTTAGTAAGGGAAGGTATAGTATGGGAAGGTATAGTATGAGAAGGGATAGTATGGGAAGGGTTAGTAAGGGAAGGTATAGTATGGGAAGGGATAGTATGGGAAGGGCTAGTAAGGGAAGGTATAGTATGGGAAGGTATAGTATGGGAAGGGCTAGTAAGGGAAGGGATAGTATGGGAAGGGGGTGCTATTGGGACGAAAATTGTATTTTCCCTGCAAATTCTACTGCGCCCTTTACAAATACTTGAATTTGGACAACAGATTCATTTTATTGTCGCTCGTGCTAACAATGCGCTCTCTCTCTCTCTCTCTGTGTGTGTGTGTGTGTGTCGCTCTCGCTTTATCATTGCTTGTCCAACCACCGCAACAATTCTCATGACAACCATAATGAGCATGCTCACATTCGGCACGATACCACTAATTTGAGAAATTTCCAGCACAAAGACATAATTAGACAAACTAATTAGACGAAGACTTTGCTGCACAGAGATCCTCCACAGTTCAACTCATCCGCCTACCTGCCAATGACTAAAATAGGATGCAGCCGTCATGCCCATCTATGCTAATTCTAAATCTTCTTGGTTAGTGCGCAGAGGTGTTTGTGAGGTGGTGCATATGGGAGGCTATGGCTCCAACCCCGCCTGAACAACTATATCCTTGCTGGGGCTTTAGTGTCACACTGCGCTGGTAGGTCTCACAAAGCTACGCGTCGTCTTTCTATTTATACCCCTTGCGGCAAACAGCGTCTAGATACCTAGAACAGCCTGAACAGACCTAAGCTACACTGTACTGTATGAGACAAATCAGTAGTCAAGGGGGGGGGGGGGACAGTCAAATCCTTCATGAACACTTCAACGTACACCAAGTTCCAGGTGAGGCGTTTTGCGGCGTGTTATAGGTGAAGTGGTGGGCTTTCTAATGAAGAATATGAGGAGAGTACTTACTGGGAGCTGGAGAGGCGATGGAAGTAGAAAGGTAATTGATTTTAAAAGTGATGGGAAAACCCACAGGTCTCTGGAGGGAGCTAGCTAACTGTCTCGACGGATACAGCAAGCCCCAGCTGCTTCCAAGAATAATGGAATTAATTCTTACATTTAAGCACATTTTAAAGTGGGAATTTAAATTAACACTGGTTGAATCCCGAGAGATTAAATCAAAGTGTAATTTTTTTTTCTCTCCTTGTAACTGTTGAGTTTTGTGTCACAATCTGCCCTATAGTATTCCTTCAATTCATTCAACAACACAACAATAACAGTGCTCACCAATAACAAGGTAGGCTGAATGAAACAGACGTAAATTTATTTCTCTGAAGATAGATGGAGATTGCCAAGTAATACATTCACTTTTTTTATTTTTATGCTCTCACTGTGTCTGAATCGATTGTTGATTCTTGTCTCAACATGGTCCTGACAGGATTTGGTAAGGGCACAATGAGAGAGTGAGAGAGCGCAAGTGAAAATCTGTGTGCGTGTGCGTCTGCGCGCGTGTAAACATATAGCGTTTGGGGAGGGGGTTACGTGTGTCTGTGCACAAGACACACTTAGAGATAGAACGTGTATGTTCACATGTGACGTTAATGTGCTATTTTGTCTGGAGTCTGAACAACCAACCTGACCACAGCATGCATTTCACAGTGGACATGTACACACACACATGCTTGTTCCTGCATGCTAACATGCATACTGGTTTGCACTGTTCAATAGAGCACAAATCACGCTAGCCAGACAAAAACACTGCAGCAGTAAATAAACAGCTCACTGCCAGTTCACTGACATACCATACAGTACTGTAGGTGTGCATGTATGGTAAAAATGTTTTATTAAAGATTTATTCTCAATAGGATTATTTGTATAAGAAAAACCATACGCAAATTCTGAAAAGTAAGCACGCAAAAAAACGTAAGCAGACCTCTGAGGCAGCTTTCAGAGGAGCGAGATACACAGAAGTTCATTTTAATATTAAAAGGAGAAATACCCACTATTTTTAATGTTCTCAATGTATTTAGCTCAGAAACGTTTATCAAACCATCTGCAATGTAAATATTTATGCTTGAAACCCCCCTAAAGTAAAAGACCCGTTGAAGATTACAGTACACTAGGGAACAGGGATATGCAGTTACAGTGTATTGCATGCACATATCCATTACATGTTGTGTAAATGCCCAAAGACTATTAAATTCACCAAAAACCAAAACCAGACGTCCAAAATCCCCAAAAGTCTATTTTAAAGAACTGCTAAAACCCTGGACAAACTGCACAAATAAATTGTTCCCCCTGCCACTGGCTGGTTTCTACTTGCATGTGAAAGAAAGAAAATAAAACGAAAAAACAAAAAACAATAACAATAACAAGAATGTTTTACAAAGATAACACAAGGGCCTCTGTTCCGATAGGGTCACTTAACAATGACTTCGGTGAAATGGGTTCCCAAAGTGATAAGGACCTGAATAAACATCCATTTACTGATGACAGAGCTCCGCTGGTGTGTCAGTGAATGTTGCTGTGATGGGTAGTAGGCAACGTGGTCCTTCACATCTCTTACAGAGTACCTCTGTGCCGGCTGGGTCTATCATAATGACCAATACGTGTACCTCTTTGTTTACATGTATACATGTGGGTATGCTTGTGTGGGTGTGTGTGTGTGTGTGTTTGTGAGCGTGTGTGCGTGTGTGTGTGTGTGTGTGTGTGCATGCGTTAGTCACTGAGAGTGCATGTACATGTTGGAGAGTGGAAACATGCCAGGGTTGTTAAGTCATTGAGCAAGAAGCATAGACACACAGCTATAAGAGTGTGTAAACAAACACACACACACAGATGTACATCCTAGATGTCAAGGAGGCATACTACACACTGCATGCGCTGCTCAAATGAGTAGTTCTAATTATTATATCCATTGTGCCCCACTCATGTGACAAGGACCACTAGCTGAGCGTGATTATAATTATTAGCTGTAGCAGATCAAAAACCTCATCCAACACATCAGGGTCAAATACAACTGCATCACATTTCCTGCATCTGAAAGGTTCCTCGTTTGATTTCTGTGCAGATGTGTGGCGCGTGAATTATGTGTAATCTCCAGCGCACTGTGGCAGAATGAAAGTAGAGCACTATTCATCAGCTGACTGTATGTGACCGAGAGAATAATGCATCGGCACAACAGGGTTTGACATTCTATTCCTGAGATTAGTGGTTCTCAAACTGTGAGCGGTATCTCATTTTGTTTACAAAATATTAAAATTGAAATTATGTTTGTCACATTTGTAGGAGTTGAAATGTGCTGTGTTTGATTACTCATGCCTGTCCAGTTCGCCTCAATTTGATGATGCTGTTACAGCCCACGTGGCATTGTACTGATCAGCGCCAGTCCCAGACACTTGACTTTCAGCCAGGTTTTCAGCATGTAAACTACAGCAGCTATAGTGCACAGGCTTATTATTAATAGCAACTCAAAATGTATATAAATTGTGCCGGCATTGTGGCTGAAAACAGGAATTACGAAGAAAAGAAATGATGTCTGAGAAGGACAATTATCTTTCTGACAGGTGTTTTCAACTGTATAGTGTAGCCACAATTGTGAGTGAAGTCACCATTGCAACTCACTTTAGCAGCGAACAGTGCAAAGTTACAAGGAAATATAGCATTATCTCAGTTATGGAGTCACTATGGCTGGTCAGAGAGAAAACTGAAGCCACAGTTTGTGGTAGAGATGTTCTCATTATGGAATCTAGTAGTGGGCGATATGAGCATTCATTTAAGTAACTGTAAGGACGATAATGATATTTTAATGCAATACACATATAATACTCCTAAATGGATCACACGATAAGTTACAGTAACTGAAGAAAAAAAAAACTAGAAATGTAAGATAATAGGGACGGCAAATAGTAATTATATTTGAGACATACCATAACATAACAAAACAATAGCCAGATTAGAACTGTTCAAAACAGGTCTTGCATAATGATGTTATATTATGGGTCTCGTGCTTTGGGATTGAGTTTTTTTTTAAACAAATTCCTCTAGTGTGGAACACTGAGTATGCTCAAATGTTCTGTACCTTTTTCAGATATATTTCCACTCTATTGATTCTGCAATTATATTTAGTCATAGACTATTCCATTGTATTCCTTTATGGTTTGTTTAACAAACATTTATGTGTGTTGTAATGGTTTATTGATGACCCTGAGGCCTTGATATTTCCTTAAGTGGTGATACAAGTTTGAGAGCCACTACCGTAAATCAAATGACGTTGAACTATAGGGTCTGTTGTAATGATAATTATTTTCAATTATTGCTGATGTTCGAATAAGTCACAAATGGTCACATCCATCAAATTCTGCATCGACGGTTATTTAATTGAACTGAATTATAATGAATCATTATGACACAATAAATATAAACGTTTAAAACATACGGAGCGTGAGAGATTTACAGGGGAGACTATAGCCTGTCTCCTATTTGTACATAAATTCACAACATCGTTTAGAGTAGCAAACAAGCCTGTCTTCAATGGCTGGTAATTATGTGCGGCAGCAAATAAAGCAAGCTTCCTTTTCCGAGGCACTGGTGGCTTGTTAAGTGGTGAACAGACAAAACACCGTTCAGAAAATGAAAGGTGCGGGAGAAACATCCAGGGCACAGCAAGCATCTCCCCCATTAGAAACAACACTGTCTGTCTGTCTCACTGTCGATTGTTTGTTCCAACCAACTGTGTTGGGAGGACGCACCCTGAACCCACGCCACCATCAGCAAGCAGGCTTTCTCCTTTTTGTCCATCCCCCCTCTCTCCATTCCTGCTCTCTCTTCAGTCTGTCCATCCATCGCTTCATCTCTCCTCCTCTAATCTTCCTTCTCTCCCCGTCAGTGGCACTATTTTTACCTCTCTCTGTGTAGATGTTATCCCCATGTTTTGCACCCACTCCCATCATCAATTCCCGCTCCATTTCACCTACCCACCCCTTCCCCCCAAAGCCCCCCATCCCCCTTCCTACACACACACACCTCCACCCCCCGTCTATCCGGCGAATGAGAGATAAGACTAACGAATGTGGCCGATTATTCCGCTGCTTGGGACCCTGACAGTACACCTCAACGGTATAACACATCGATGCAACTCTTTCCCCTCCGCTGGGAGGAATTTAAAAAGAAACATGTTCAAATTAGACAAGGGCCGGTGAATCTATTAGCGTTGTTATATAACCAAAACCGGAGCTGTTACTGCCAATGTGTGTGCCGTTACAAAGGGAACAATACATGGGAACACCCCGTGTGAGACCAATTAAAATCCAGCCCCGGTCATATAGCTTCCTCTATCCCGAGTCATGTTGTGAATACACTGCGTTCACGCCATTCATGTCGATGCACCTGCTTCCATCCGCCACAAAGATACTCACGCCTCTTGAGATCCTCCTCAGGATGTGCCTGACATCAGATATCACGATCGGTTGACAAAAAACTCCTTGAGTTTACAGTTGACCCAGAAGTGGGTGCAGGTTGGGGGAAATTTCACATTATCTATCCATCTCGGATGTAAGGGTGCGTTGCGAAAGCAAGAAATTGGCAATTAATGTGAAGGCCTGCATGCTTATGGTCCCAATGGCCACCGTACTACATATTCCATCTTGAGTGGGTGACGCATGGAAATGTCTTCACGAGCCGCGGTTAAAGAGAGTTCCAGTTGTTAATGGCAGAAATCGTGACACCTGACTTTAATTACCCTAGCGGATGGCAAAACGCATTGGGGCAAATATGGACGGAGTCCGCAAATAGTCTGTGATCGCCTGCCCTCCTCAAATTTGTTTTAATCTATTTTTTGAGTACTCTTGAATCCTCCCCCTATTCCGTGACAATATCTCTGATGGTACTTGTGAGGCATACTGATTCAAACCCTCTGTGTAGGACCCGCCACCTGCCATAAACAAAACCAGAAGAAGAAGAAGAAACAAGCACTGTGGCTCACCCAGGCCTGTGGTTGAGCTCCACCATGGCAGGCCCTGCCACTGCTGTCTTGATTAGCGCCGGGCTAGGGGGATGTATACAGAAGCCCCCCCCCCATGACTGGGATGGTCCCAGCCAAGCACAGGCAGCTTCTGCTCACATCAATACCCGAGTCCAATCAAACATCGAGTGGTCTCAACTGACCGGAAACCAATCAAGGCGTGGCTCCTAAGCATCTTTCTGATTGGACTGGTTTTATTATATTTTATTATTCCTTCCATGACAGCACTAGGAACAGCTTTACCTCACCTTGCTCTGACACATATTCTTTAAAATGGGGCACTCTATAAAGTAGATTAGAACGGTTTGCCTGCCGGCTACACGTGTCATTTCTCTCTCTCAGCCTGTGCGTGTGTGCGTGCGTGCGTACGTGTGCAACCGTGCACATACCACATACAGTACGTTCACGTCTCTGTCTGCGTGCGTGTGACGTAGAGGCACAATTGTGTTTGTTTTTCTGGAACGGCTGCTGTCCCGGGGGCAGGCAGAGCGAACGGTAAAGAGCTCAGCAGCGGCTCGGTCCCCCAGGACTGGATGCAGCTCCCTCCTCGGGGCAGCGGAAAGCAATCAGAGTCTAGCCCTCCTATCCCCCTGGTCTTACCTCTGCCTTTAATTACAGAACCCAGCAGCATTCACTGAGAGGGAGGGAGAGAAAGAGAGAGAGAGAGAGAGACTGCCTCAGCTGGGTGAGCAGCCAGCACGTCACTACACACAACCACTGGGCCGGGGGTGGGAGTGAGGTCGGTGATGGAGGGGGTTGATGCTGCGGGGCGTCCGCATACAATGGCCTGACCGCAGACACAGCATGTTTAAGACATACAGCGGGGCCTGATAGACCTCCGGCATAGGCTGTTACATTGGGGTTGGGACAGAACCAAGGTGGAGGAGGGACATAACGTGTAGCGACAATGCAGCATTACAGAGAGAGAGAGAGAGAGAGAGAGAGAGAGAGAGAGAGAGAGAGAGAGAGAGAGAGAGAGCACAATGCCTATTGAAGACCGCCATACTTGGCATATGGAGCATTTCATGACACGCCTCACATGGAAACGAAGGCATAGCATAATTCTAAGGAGAGAGAAGTGGTGGAGGATAACAACAAGCCCTTTATCTCAACTGTGTTGCTCTCGTCCGTAACGCCTGAGGTGGTAGTGTGTACATGCATGGTAAAAGGGGCTAGTCACAAACGTGACACGCTGTCCCTTGTGTGTCACGGCAACCAGATCAACGCGCAGAGGGATGATTAGCAAAGACGACCACCGGCTCTTTCCACATGGCGGAGACGCGCTCTCGTAACATGGTCCAGAAACAAGCAGGCTGGAGCCAAGCAAAAGCAAGAGGCCGCAGAGCACACATGGGCCGGAGAAGATAAGAGACTGTGTGCACACTGCTGGGTTTTTATTGCTGCAACATTACGTCGGAATAGCAATTCAAACACTTTTTTTTTCTTAGGGTGGGTGGGTGGGTGGATGGGAAGGGGGGGGGGGGGGGGTTTTGTTGAAATTTTTCGGTATATGCAATTTATCACACCATTTAAAACGAAAGGCAGAGAGCGCCAGCGTTCACGAGAAGCTAACGCGAGTGGGGCCGGGATGTGGAACGCCAATGAGGGGGCCCGAGTCTCAACTGTGAGCCTAGTGGTGCGACGTGGAATAAAGACGGGGCTTGATATGATAGCTTCAGTCACTTTCCACCGCTACGATTTCACAACAAGGCGTTCGGCCGGGCCACTGGGACCCCCTCTTCCTTACACACCTCCCGTAGCCTTAGGCCCAATGGCACACTGTGCCGTCACACATGATAATGACACCCGTGTCAGAGTGTCAACTCAATTTGCCCCTCTTAAAGGCTCCCTTTGACTCAATCAATGCATGGTCTTCCATCTGGTTTCCACTGCTGTCCTGTCCACATGCTAGAATGAGGATCTAAGAACAGACACTTGAGACACACTGGGCCAGGATCAGAAGAAGTATATCAAATATGTATTTGCATATGTATTTCAGAATCATGCAGCAAGTATTGACAGCATGCTTGGCAGGAATGCATCTCATCTAGTCAGGCTAGAGTTAAATTTTTACTGCAGAGCAGATGATTATTATTATTGCGACAAATACAAAAGTTCCTATTTCCAAAGCTCCAAATTCTACACCACTGTTAAACCATGATAGCCAGACAAAATGTCTATCTCATTAAATTCAAATCAAATTAAAACGAAGTATAACTAATTCTAACACCTCCACAACACTGAGCAAGGAAGCCATTATTCTTGGCTGCAGCTCATTATTTTCTTCTAGCATGGCTTGTCTGGCTAGCTGGGACATCCAGTAAACATCTGTCATGAGGCAACCTTTAAGAGACCAGAAACACAGTAAGCTACTGATCCAGTGACCCCGCAGTACAGACATGGCTTAGTACGTGCCCTGCTATCGCAGTGTTTAGACCAATTTCATGTGCCATGGTGTTTATACATCGTTTATAAATCATTCATTCGCCATATCGCGGCTGAGGGGCATTGCGTCGACCTAGCTTTACGATGGTGTTATCCCATTGAGTTTCAATAACCCATTCATGAATCATTTAGGTTGAGCTATAGGTTATACTCTCCCTACCCCCCTACATTCGTTTTGGGGTTCCACTGCTTGAGATGCATAACGTTGATTCAAAATGACGTCCATAGGCCAATGTTTGCCTACACAACATAACATACGAATAGTAGCAGGCGATGGTCCCGCAGCTCGTTACAATATAAAGACCACACGTGGCAACAATTCTTTTTTTCTATTAATTCACCGCTTATAGCTCATTTGGCTTGAATAAGTGGCGGATATTTTTCGAAGGGAATATGGCAATCGATGTAGCCAAGACGAATGAATGTAGGCTACGACAGCTGTCCCAGGGAGGTAGGCTGCTACTACACCGCATGTTTGGAGTAATATTGCTTTAAATCAAATGTTTCATCAATAAAATATGAATAGGATGTATTTATTTATAAATCAGACTGCCGTGGTCATTCAGATATCCAGCATATGACTCCGTATTCGATTAAATAGCGCACGCTGAATAGCAGCGTAATAACGTTCTTCTGCCTACCTCCAGAACGTATGCACCCAAACTGCGTTTTTCCGTCGCAATGGGATCCTTTTCAGTTTCTTTTGACAGTATCGGAGATGCGTCTTTCCCCGAAATGGAAACACTTCCCCTGCATGTTCCCACCACCACCAGCAGCAGCCGGGCCTCCGGTGATAGCAGGTGGACGCGCCTCTCAATGATGGAGACAGTGCGAGTCTCCTCTCCCCTGCCGCTCCATTTTCAATTACTGAAGAATTCGTATTCCAGGAAACGCGCTATGGTAGTCAGCATGCCATATTTTCCCCGGTTTGCAGAGGATAAACAGGTTCTGCGCCGTTCAAACTCCCGTTTCGTGGCGCTTCTTCGCCTGGTATCTAGCTTACGAGATGCTTGATGTTGCCATTGTCACGGCGTATTTTTTTTTCCTTCTATTTTTTTTTTTTTTTTTTTTTTTGCATCTGGACCTCTCCCCCTCCTTGCCGCGCGCAGTCTCGTAGGCGCGCACTTGCCTGCTCCCCCTCGGATTCTTCTCGGTCCGACCTATGAGCGCGCACAACCAGCCGACGCAAGGCCACGCATTGCGTGACAGACGCGCAGAGCAAATCAGGTACCCCTCTCCAAATAGGACTGTATCATAGCAGGACAACTGCAATGACATGAATAATGAATAGGCTACTCGTGACACTATGCCTATGATGATTGAAATGCCTATACCACTAGAAGCAGGAGGGAAAACACAGTATAC
>JAODOY010000002.1:2180503-2208947 GCA_025399855.1 Forbesichthys papilliferus | reverse complement strand
TCTCTGACTGAGATTGAGGTGGCTGGGGAGCGGGTCTGGGGTCCCTGGTGGTTTGTGTTTTGGGGATGGTGGGAATGTTTGTTTGTGATTGGAGGGTTGGGATGAGTGTAACATTAGTGGTGGTATTACTTTATTTTTATGTATATTTTACTCATTTTGTATTGTTTTTACTGCCGTTGTAGTGTGAAGCACTTTGTTACATGAGTTTGTAGGAAAAGTGCTATATAGATAAAGATTGATTGATTGATTGATTGATTGATTGATTGCCTCTAAAAAGTAGGTGTATGAGAAACAATGGAAGAGGAATACACCTGGAAGTATCGGTTGCTCACCCATCATGTATGAGGGACCAATACATGCTGAACATCAGTGTAAGAACATATTAAAAAAACTAGAAATATATATATATAGCTAGCTAATCTAACCAACTATAACATAACTATAATATATCATAAGGATGCTACAGAGTCTAGGGTTTAACAAAGTCGCATAGCGTACCGCCCCCTGTACACCACTGTTAAGCTCAACTGTACTAGTATATTAGTTTGCATGCCTGTTAAGTGGAGTTGCCCATAAATACACATTTACCATGTACCTACCCTGACCCACTGCCACCAACAATAGCCACCTTCTTCCCAGCAGGGACCTCAAAGGACACCCCGTTAAGGACTTTTTGTCCTTCCAGGTATTCAAAGTAGATGTCCTCAAAGCGAATGGTGGCATCCTGTGGTGGGACTACTATCGCCGGGGCCAGATCCCTCTCCTGGGGCACACCAGCAATGAGTGAAGTCAAACAATGAAAGCAGATCGAATGGAAACACAGATTATGCTCAGTCATGATGCAACAGTACTCCAACACTTTGTAAAAGAGCACCAGAGAAAGAATATAAAATGGGGTTCTCAGGCATTTTCTATTAAACAGATAATTCCTCCCATGTTTTTTTTGAATAATCCCAATGAATTCAAAGAAGGAAAATGCGGGCTGCATCAAAAATGTGCGTACTGTCAAACTTGGATAGAACCATCCCTTAAGATATCATTTTAAAAGAGGCAGTGTGTCTTCATACTTTGTGGCCATAGAGGAATCAATAGGTGTGAATACCTTGTACACAGAAGAGTTTTTCCAAAGCCTCTGGATCGTGCCAAGGCCACCAATGAATGAATCAGTGGCCTTAGCTCGAGAGTAAAAGCCTTTCCTGCTCTGCCTCTATACCAATACCGACATAATCACCCACAATACCTCTTGGCCAATGAATAGAGATGGTAACACACAGTCCATTAGTATAAACATATGCTAATTCCACACACCCCAAAAAAATAGTCTTGTTTTTGGGGGGGGCAAAAAATAATATTAAAGTTTTAACGTTCTAAGGAGGAGTCTGGAATAATTTAATATGTACATAATATGCCAGAGTGTTCCCAAAAATAAAAATAAATAAATAAATAAAGAGAAATGCATTGAGGCGGTAATGGGTTGCCGGGCATTGCCATCCCACAGGGAAACACAATGGAGAGGAGCATTACCGATGAGTGAAAATAACTGGGCAGATTCGTTTCTCCTACTGTAATTACAGGCTGGAGACAGGAATGGCATTCATATTGTTAGGCAGCAGGCACACATTTGCACTTAAGTGTACTTGTGTGACGCAAGATGGGCAGTCTATTCTTGTATAAAGAAAGGGGGTGCGGGGAGACAAGTGAAAGGCTTCAATCACAAAACAGTTTAATATGTATGTCTAAATATTAATATTGTTTCCTCATTAAAATGCATAATATATCGAAAATAGAAATAATATGCAAGCTATGCTGTGTCGAAAAACAATACAAAAATACAATAGTAGTACAATTGTAATGTGCTAAGTCAGGTGAATTTGGAAAAATAATCACACGGACAGTCAAAGCGCCTTCTATACGTACAGTACGTAAGGTGCTTTATGAGAAACGGCATCATAGGAGACTCAGTTATTAAGTCAGATTTAAAATATAATCACTGAGGACAGAGAGATTATTTTGTTCTGCTCTGGTTCCTTTACTGATGTCTGTATTTCCCTGCTGAGTTGAAGGTCAGCACTGCTGTTTACGCCTGCATGCGGCTCCTCATTCAGTTTGTTTACCGGAGGAGAATGGAGAAACACATTTCGCCACTTGGTTCTCTGCTTGAATGCAGAGAACCAAGTCAGGACGACAAGTACCTTGATCTTCGTGTCCACGCTGAGCAGGGTAAACAGCGTGTTCATGTCTATGAGGGCCTGCCTGGTCTCTCTGTAGACCGTGCCCAGGAAATTGAGAGGCAGGGAGAGCTGGAACAGCAGCCCGTTCACCATCACAAGATCTCCGACGGTCATGCTGCCTGCACAACCCCAACACACAGTGACCGGGCGAATGCGTACACAACATGAGAAAATTAAACTGGAATATAATTTTATGTTTCCTCTTACACTACTCTGCAACATCCATTGACATGCATCTAATGCCTCCATATTAAATCTGTATTTCAGTATTGTGCAACCAAATTAACTGAAACGTTTTCTGCGTCCGTTAATGTATCTCCTCAATCCCTTCCACACACTTCCAGCCCTCCCCACTCACCAGCCATGATCCCCTTGCTGGCCATTATCATGATGGCGGTGAGGCCCACACTGAAGATGGCGCTCTGGCCAAAGTTGAGCATGGCCAGGGTGGATGTGGTCTTCAGCGAGGCCGACTCGTAGGTTTTAAGGAAGTTGTCGTACCTTTCGGCTTCGTACTTCTCATTGTTAAAATACTGCAGGCGACAAGAAAGACACATGCGGCCAGAGTGAGGGATGCGCACGGAGATACGGTTCACAGTGCAAGGCAGTCACAATTAGAGCCGCCGTTTTAAATGACCTCCTTGTTCGCATGAAGTATCACAGCATCAAAACTGCATCACAGCAGCTTATCTCCATAGCTGCATTTGTCTCACTGAGCAGAAGAGAGGCATGTGCTACTGTATAAGGTCATAGGCAAGGCCAACACGACTCCAACAACCTTCACAATCACATCACTAATGACCTACGGGCAAACCGTTTTCATTTATACAGCGAGTGTGTGGATGCTATGCAAAAAAAGGGCTGTGCCGTTTAGGAGAGCCAGACAACAGCCAATAGTTAAGTATACAAAAAAAAAAAAACAGAATGGTGTGTTCGCTCGGCAGTCTGCTACTCATTTAAAACTCAGTTGAACGCCTTCGCTGACTGAAAATGTGTCCTGACTAAATCTGCTGCCAAGGAGTGGGCGAGGACAAAAACTGAAGAAAAAAAAAACTTTAAAAAGCTAAATACAAAACAGGAGGCTTCAGCACAGGCCAAGCACACATCTGAGTTTAATGCTAAATACTGTCAGCGCAAAAAACAACAGCAAAATAAATATAAAAAATGATAATGAAAAAACACTTATTAAGCTCAGCTGCCTATTACTTAATAATCTGTTTGTTTAGTGTGTACTATTGTTTCCCTGGTTAAGTGGGCGATTCTCCAGCGTGGCTTATGGCAGTGGTGCTGCTGATTTGCATTTAGGGTAATGCCGAGAATGAAAGAGCGGGACGAGAGAGGGAGAGGAGAGGGAGAGGAGAAGGAGAGTCGCACATGGAGGACAGACTGAAGCGGCGAGGAGGCACCGTGCTCAGGTTCACATCCAGCCCTTTGTGGAAGTGGAACGGATCTCTGAGTGGGCGGAGATCTAATTACATATGCACACTTTGGCTCACAGTGATGCTAAATCCAGAGGCGCTGTTAGAAAGGGAGGGGGCACAAAAACAACTACAACAGGATACTAAATAAAAAAAGGAGCCCACAGAATATCACAGGTACTAAAATATATCAGGAATAAACTACGTGTTTATAAAAGGGCTAGCCGTGTTTATTATGTGGCCACTGGAAGGCGGAGCAATGCAAGGAGGGTCCCTCACATACTGGGACTAAAAGCACGCTGCCGTACAACTCTGCTTGAAGATAAAAGGTCAATCAACAGCAAAACGCTATTACGTGGTATTATGCATGTTCGCAGTAGGGTGCGAACCGATACCGATACCGGCACTGGGTATCGATCAGATTCCAGTGTTAAATTAAGTTTTAAGTTAAGTTGCAAAGTAAATGACAGCCAATCTCTATTTAATTGCATCAGGCCCATGGATCGGTTACATCTGTCTAATTGTCAGCTGCCGATCCAGCTATTTAAGTCAGTATCAGACCGATTTACGATCTCAGTATCTTATCAGTGCCACAATGCCCCACACAAAGTGTTATAGAAGCAGCAATTAGACATTACACGTAAAAAGGGGTGGGGGGGGCGGGGGGTGTCACCTCACCAGACATTTCTATTTAGGGTTAAATCTCTATTGACAGAGGCATTTGGCCTAAAACTGTAATTAAAGAAAAACGTACCAATGAGGCAGGAAACTAATCCTGAGCGCCAAGCGATAAGTGTCTCATTGTTTGCAGCAAACAGTAGAGATGTTTGGAGAAAGCCTGCCCTGATGTAGACTACACGAGCGAGAAAGAGAGACTTCATGATCACATTAATTAAAAGTCAAATTCTGCCAGGGGTAATCATGCTAATGAAACACGACATTATCACAGGAGAGTAAATATATGCTCACATCCCAGTGACTAAGCTACGGGACGATTAAAGAAGAGGAGGAGATGTAGGAATGGGCAGGGGGTGGTTTCACTTTTACCGGCTGAGGAAGAGAGCAGGGAGAGTGTGGGATTAAAGAAGAGAGGGGAGGAGCTTACCTTAACCGTCTCGTAGTTGAGGAGGGAGTCGATGGCTGCGTTGCCAGCATCGTTGTCTGCTTTGTTCATCTCTATCCTGAAACGGGTCCTGTGTGCAAAATACCAAACAGACCTGTCACTCAAACTAACTCGCAGGCCACAGTAACAACAGCTGTAGTTGGACATTGGCGCACACACACACACGCACACGCACACGCGCACACACACACACAAAGCAGGAGCCACGAAGCATTAGCACAATAGACAGTGAGTCAGCTCGTTCCAGTGGAGAAATGATTTTACCTCCACTGAGTGACTAGAATGGTGAAGGCCGTGTACGCTGAGAGGGTACCCAGAGCTACAGCTGCAAATTGTCCACCACACTGATAATACTGTAGAGGAGAACAGAGCAGTCAAGACAAAGCATATCTCTCTCTCCCCCTCCCTCCCTGTCTGTCTGTCTCTCGGCCTTTCCAACACCACAACAGATACAAGCGGAGATGAAAAAGGAACCGAACGCACTAATGCTTTAGCTATATGGAGTCTGTTCTCATTAGCTACAAGCTGACAACATTGCACGGAGAGGGGTAATAGCAGGAAAAAGCCACAGAGGAGCCGTTGCTGCGTGGTGACAGCTGAGGAGAGGGGGTGGGATGTGTTCACAGGCCACTCCGTAAGACGCCATTAGGCCGCTCCGAAGCTTTGGGATTCATCAGTGACTCTAATGGGCTCCGTGTTACGCGCAAAAGTTCACGTTCTTTCAACATACATGACAACACTGAACGGCACAACCTGCTCGTAGCATCTCATGGATATAGAAGGCCCTGAAACCATTATGTTAGACGTCAGGGGACACCGTCTGTCCTAGTGAGCAGCAACGAGGAAGCAAATCGAGGTAAACGAAAGGCTTCTGCTTGCATTGCCACATCGTTACGGCGCCAAACGAGGTGCCGCGGTGACGTGGACTACGCCGTAGCGCTCGCTCACCAGGATGCCACCGACGAGGCCCATCTCAAACACGGTGGGGCCCAGGTTGAAGACCAGCGCGCTGAGGACAAACGAGATGCCCCGCGTGCCGCGGTCGATGGCCTTGGAGAGCGCGCCCGTCTGGCGGCTGAGGTGGAAGCCCAGGTCGAGGTTGTGCAGGTGGAGGAACACGTTCTTGGCGATGCGCCGGATGGAGCTCTGGGCCACCTTGCCGAACACGGCGTTCCGCAGCTCGTTGAAGAGGGCCGCGCATGCCCGCGACACGCCATCTGGGGGGGGTAAAGCAGGGGGAAGACGCAGCAGTCAGCACATTAGCCGCGGGGAAAAAGACATGAAGAAAAAAATAATGGGGGGAAAAAAACGCTTTACAGATCGCTTTTCAGGGGCTGAATCTACCCCCGTCTCTAGGTATGGAGGGTCTGGCTTGTTCCGGGGGGTGGGTGTGGGGGGGGGAGGACAGGACATATGGCACATTAACAGAGTGTCGGGGAGCAGACCTGATCTGATAGGGTGACAGCTAGTCAACCGCTCTTAATTGAAGGCTTGAAAAAGATGGCAGGACAGGTCTCTCTCATTCTCACTGGTCTACACGGCCTGCAGTGCTAAAGCTGCACCGTCCTCCAGGGCTCTCTAATTACAGAGCAGGATGCTGTCTGAAAACCCTCACTGCTATGGCAGACAGGGAGGGGGAGGACGGTGTGTGTGTGTGTGTGTGGGGGGGGGGCATGTGAGCAGAATGCCAGAGTTCTGTGTGTGTGTAGGGGGAGGGGGGTTAATAAGTGAGCAGGGAAAGAAATGACTACGCCCGTCAATAAGCTGAACGAGCTGGAGTTCACCAAGGACGGGTGTTCACAGTATTGGACACGCGTTCTTGTCCACAGGACGATGAAAAACGCAGTTGCAAAAATTTAAAAAGATACAATATAGCAAATTGGTGAACATCAGACGTCTGATCCTGCAGATTTGACCGTTATGACGTGCCGTACGAGCAGACGGCTCGCACATAACTGTCGCCAACGAACTTCGCTCGGCGTCTGGGCGAGACGAGCGGCGATCCCACCGACCCGTGTGAATACGTGAATACAAGTGCGCTGACACCAAAAGGCGGGGGTAATAATAGCTCCGTGCGCCGGTCTGGCTGCAATGTGCCGTTAAACGAGAACGCTCATCTAATGAACAATGTGCCTACACATCTGACAAGGTAGGATGAGCACTGAACAACCTTTTCTGTCGAATTACATCTTCACGCCACGGGCTACGGGCGTGGGGCTACAAGCATAGCGTGGCCGTTCTCTTAAGAGCGTTCCTTTCATTCTGGCTCCTTATGTTCTTAATGCCGTCCTGTCTGGAGTCCCCGTGACTGTGCCACAATTATTCTTTAAGCAAGGCGACGGTGCAGGGATGCGAGCGGGCTTATTAAAATAAGTGGCCGCGAGCGCTAAGTGTGGTGGACACGCGCGGCAGCCAATCGCGCGCCGGCGGGCCGCCGTGACTCACGGGCGGCTGTTGCACTCCGATTATTCGTTTTGATTTTCCTCCCCTCGTTATCGGCGCTCCGATCTGACGGGAGCTTCACGTTCACGCCGCAGCTGACCCTTGACCTCTCCCGTAGCAACATGGTCCCAGGGGATGGGGGGAACAACGAGGTGCGAGAAACCCTGAGGAAATATTAATAAAAGAAAATAAATATACACACAAAAATGGATGTTAAATAAAGGCGACGTTTTTTTTTACCTTCATGCCATGCGCGTTACTTAAAACAACAAGTATCCAGGCAATTTAAAATGACATTAGCCATCTCTGCCCTACTGCTTCAGAGATGTACCATTCAGCTTGCGTCAGGGGAAAGAGTGGGGGGGGGGGGGGTGTACAGGTGAAGTACTTTAAAGCCATTGCAACACACAAGAGGGCCACCTGGACGAACCGGCGTGAACTCTGTGGCAGAAGGACGGGCGTAATGTAAATAATGTGGGAGAGGGAAGCGGAGGCTGGGATATGCCGGGTGGGCATGGATATGGATGTGTTGGGGAAAGGTCAGCGTGCAGATAATAGCCGGTCCCGCAGTCCCCTCTGATGAGCGCAGCACCTGCCAGACGCACGCAACTCAGGGACTTACAGCCAATCAGCACAGCCGTTGCCATGGTAGCCACGGTGCTTGGCGCATCACTCAGGTTCAGCATGTGTCCCGACATCTGGTTGAGCTCGTCCACGGCATACTTAAACATGAAGGGCACCGTCACATTAGTTAGCTGGGAAGGCAGAGAGGGGGAGAGAGAAGAAAAAGGGAAAGGGGGGGGGTTGTCAATAAGTCACTGGTTTTTGTTTTTAGACCTGCACATTTTGCTATGCCCTATCCACCAGCAGGTACCTGTTTCCTATAAGCTGGAGGAAAGAGGACCTTGACTGTATTGTTGTATTGGTTCTGTAGTAATATCTACTAATGTATCTGTGGTAAAGGGCATTTATACACAAATTAATATACATGTATGTCTGAGTGTATGTGTTTGTGTGTCTATGCTGAAGCTGGTGAGGTGGGGAATGCATCCTGCTAATGGAATTGAGACGGCTATTATGGCTAATTAAAAGCACAGGGACAGCTGTGTGACTCAGGCTGGGCGGACCGCGGCGCATTAGGACAACCAGAGAACACAGCGGTACACAGCGACGCACTTTCATTAGCAGCACCGTTACCGCTCAGCGTTTCAACCCTTCACAGTGAGATGCGTTTGTTTTTATTGGGATTTTTCCAATAGTTCCTGCTCAGATTCCGTGCAATACCATTTTTGGCGGGACAAAATGATGTTAAAATAAATTCATATGGAGGGGGTAAAAAGCCTCCAAGCTGGAGTCCAAGTGAGTCAGACTAATAGCGCAACGTTTGTAGCTCACACAAGCTATCCTGCATCTCTGGGGTTCTATACCCGTGCACATTATTCCCAGACAATAGAAGTCCGCAGAGTCCCTCAAGGCAAAACAATATCAGCCATTTTGCTACCAAGACAACAGAACATGACTCAAAAATAGCTCAGCCTATTATCACTGGCCCGAAACACGTCCTTAAATATGCTACTAATATGTGATAGAGATGGATGTGGTCCCTTTACCCATTTACAGCACGCACACAAGCGCACACGTTTATCTTTACACCACGTCAATCCGCACCTGACAATGACATCGCCAGTGTAATAGAGAGGCTGAGTCAAGTGGAGGTGGACATTCGGGCTATGGGGAATTAGCTCATGCTTACAGTGTGATACAGTGTGATCTGAGATGGACCTGAACTGAAATGAGCAGCCAGACACCATCCCATCAAACGTGGAGTGTGTGTCAAACCAGAGGAGCCAAAACTAAATGTGGAGGTCTTAATTATCAATGGCCTCAAATGAAAATGTCACCGATAATGTGGAGAATTTAGGAGGGAGGGGGGGGGGGAAGGGGGGGGGTGATGCACACCATAATTAGTTGGCTGATTTAACAACTGTTTCTACACAGTTGGCGGTGTAACAGTTCAAACAGGCAGCGGTGCAAAATCTAGGCTAACGCCAAGCAAACAGGAACATGGGAAATAGCAAGTTAGCACACGCGTGTGTGTGTGTGTGTTCTCCTCCTTTGTACACACTAGAGGGAGCCATGCTGAGCAGCAGCAGGATATGCTTATTTAGGGGCTGAGAAACTCCTGATTGTTTTTCCAGGGTGCAAATTAAAGGCTACTGACAAAGGAAGAGGAAATACATCTCATACTGATTGATATTTGCAGTCAATTATTCTTTGAAAAAGTAGGATATTTCTTATTGCATATTGGCTTTGTGTTGCACAGACTCTATTGGCAGCGTAAAACTATATTCTAGTACCGTTATACTAAATATCCATGCACCAACTAGGCCTAGATGTTATCACGACATAATCATGAATGATTTAGACCTAAAGTTAGCATCACAGCAGTTTTGTAGCATCCCTGTGTCATCAATGACGACCACCACATTTAATAGAATGCCATAGACAAATGGTATAGCTAACGTTTTAGTTTAGAAATTGTACTGTGGGGAACAATGAGAATATAATGGCGCATTTGATCCCAGCTCATATAAATTCATTTTGGCAGGCAGTTCACAGGAAGCACTTCACAAACAAGTTATAGTCCCTGGTTGCTAACATTTCACCCTGTTAGTTTGCTGCATAATTGGACTACGTCGGTGTCCACAAAATCAATTGCGTTTTAGGGTCTGGTGGTTGCAATGGTTGCACGTTATAATGGAAATGCTATTGATATACTGTATAAAACGACCTATGGAAGCCGAGTCCAATGGTAAAAGATTGCAACATGTTTACGAATTAGTACAATGCCAATAATCATACGTAAAGTGCACATTAACAAAATACGTTTTACTCTGTCCTCAAGGCAATACGAAGCACACAATCTTGCTTGGTAAAATACTGACCCATCTTATCTCATCTAGAAGATAAAGTCCACTATTGCAAGCTAAATGTAAGCTAAGACACTTTTTGTCAAATTCAACAATTTTCGCAATTCGCAAGCGTACCGTTCTGTGACTGTTGAAAAAAGAATCCGATACTACACAGCCCTGGCTCCGTTAACAGGAACATAAACAAAGTGGTGAACACCGCTCATATCACTATGCTTTTCTTCACAATGCATTTATATGTGTTAGGCGGTGCCGTGGAGGACTGCGGAGCGATACCGTTTTGATTTGAGCTCGACGTCAGCAAAAATGACTAACCCTGCCTTTGCCTTAATATACCTGATAGCCCCTTTGCTCCAAACTGGAAGATAACTTATACCCAGATATTATATTATAATTGTGGCTACTAGACACTTAGCAGTTCCCTTCTTTATGTTTTGTGGGTTTGGAGTTTTTTATTTTGAAACCTAAATAAAATGTCAAATTAGTCTTGAAAGTAGTAAGCATTATCCTCATTAGGCTATATAATAGCAATAAACTGTCAAACCGGGCCTTGTACACATGTAAGCTGGTAAGGAGGCTGCAATATTGTGTGAGATATTTGTAAGGCGTCGTGAATGAACATGACGTCAATTCTCCATAACATGAAGGTCTACATGCCTATGGCTGGATAATGTGAAAACAGCTTCATCATAATGTCCTCAATTCTGGAATAAAACAGATTCCATTAAAAAAAAAAAAAAGGAGATTGCCGTTCCTACTGACTTGTAGTGATGAAGTTCTAGCATCATAAATTGCATTCTGTTGTAATATGAAAAACAAAAATAAGTAGAAGAGAGAGAAAACATTATACTCAGCCTACCTTCGCTCCAGCAAGCAGTCCTAGAGATACGGCCACCCGGGCCCGCAGATCTGGCCGGTCCTTTGGCCACACGTAGGAGAGCATTGCGGACAGGATCTTGGCTGAATGCACCTCTTTCAGCTGTGCATAGGAAGCAATTTAAAGACATGTAATTCAATAGATTATAGCACAATTTTGTTAGAAATGTGCTCAAAACATTCACATATACTGCAGTGCTCTTTTTAGAAACAACATATTTGCAACCTATATTATTTGCCAGTACTGGCTACCTTTGCATTCTGCATTTGATCTGACAGCCCCAGTAGCCCAAACAGAGTTCCCTGGGCATACACTTGAAACATCAAATGTCAAGACGAGTCCCACGAGAGAGCTAGGAGCAGAAAAAACAGCAGCGTCTCCAGGTGGACCACTGGATCCAGCCTGACACTACAAGTCCCAGGAGACACCTGGGCTGTCATCCCAGCTGAGCTTGAGAGCCCACTGGTGTGCCAGCATTGCTGTTTACCCCCGCCCCCACCACACACCTGCCACAGAGGACTATCCACAGGCCAAAGACTATGTAGTAATTCAACTAATCCCCCCAATATGGCAGCACCAGGGTTCAGCACTGCTACATGGCAGTGCTACAGAGCAAATTATAGTGAAATTGTGCCCAACACCTGCATTTAATAAAATGCAATCAGGCCATATCTGTCACTGGTGAAGAGTTAGCTACAGGATGCACTATTGAAGGTCAATGTACCGTATGTGGAAACACTCAATGTATCCAAAAAGAGAACGCCAATGGCTTAGCACCAAATTACAATCACAGTTAAGGATTTGCATGATTCTATGAACTCACATTCAGGCACTGGAACTTTTCTACCATTGAGCACATTCATTTAAAAAAAAAAAAAGGTTAATGTGTGATATTAACGCTTATCAGCAAAAACTAGAATGTCTTCAAAATGGTTCAACCTAGAAAGGTTCCAAGTTTACAAGAGCTTAAAAGGGTTACAGATAAAACACAGCTACCTAAATTGATTTCTAACAGGTAGGGGCACGAGTGCTTGACTGCTCAATAATGTGTTATAATGATCGATCATGAATTAAATTGAGTAACTTAATGAAATATGTATTATGTAAAAATGTAGACATCGTGCACTGTATGTAAAACTCCAAAGACACAAAAAAAAGACAAGTGATATGCAAACCAGGTGTGGTCGATTACCCACCACATTCTTTGGATCTGCACTGAGTCCTGCTCCAGCATTTCCATGCCAACATGTTCGTTTGTCTGTCAGTTGCAAATGCTGTGAAAACACCCAGCTCACATAAAGACATATTTGAAAACGGTTCAGTGTGACATATTATGCTTAACACACTGACATAACAAGCTCACAAAATAAAACGTTATGAAAATAAATATTTTGTCAACCGTTCTATGGTGATAACAACTAACTGTAACAGCCAGACTATATTACTTACTCGTGCTGCTTCCAATATACCATGTTTGCTCTTGTTGACACTCCACGTCCCTGTTCTTTTGTGTGGAGTAGAACTCAGCTGAAAAATGATATTGTATTAAATAAATCATATCTATATTAGGCCAATCTCCTTGTATATTTAAAGTGGCAACTTAAGAACCTTTAAACTAAATGCAAACATTCCAACCCAGTACTGTACTAAACAACAGAACCAAAACAAACACTTTGCTCACACACATCCTCAGATTTTTAAAAGTTAGTACAATTACAAAGTACAAATAACTATTTTACTATGAAAAACCTGAAAATAACTATCAAAAACAAAGTAATATTTTTAAATAAATGCTTATTTAAATAAATGCTTACACGTATGATGTGAAAAAACAATGATGTTATTATTATTATTAATATTATAATGTAATGTAAATGCATATTATTACACAAGATTTAAAAAAATAAAGAAGAAGAAAATATAGGTTTAGGGGATATGTAAAATAAACAATCATCTCCATAACACTGCATGGGTTTGCATCTTCAAAGAGTATTTTCTCATGACAGAACTCCAGTTCTACCAATTAAATAGTTTGTTAAAAACGTACAATACTCAACTTGAGTATTGTACTCTTGACTGTCAGCCTTGTGTCTTGACTGTCAGCCTTGAAATGTCAAGAATGAATGTCTCCTGCACCAGAGAGCATGGGGACTGTCACATCTCTCTACTACATCATCTTTAGCACTCCTACCTGGCATGTGAAACCAATCAATACAGCCGAAAAAACGCGTTGACAGTTGGGGCAGAACTTTGGATTTCTGGGGGATGTTAAAATAGACTATCGCCTACGTTCAGGCTCTGTTATATAAGAGATCAACCAGAAAATTGCAATGGGAAGTTATAGAATTTGGATAGAAACAAGCTCAGGTTGGAATGTTTAACTACCAGATAATGATGTCCAATTCATTTCATGCATACATGAAAGACATGATCTGAGATACTTGCTGAGACCAATTCATGTGAAACTAGTATAAACCAACAAGTGAAACTGGTAGAAAAGAAATGGACTGACAATGGTCATGTAGCCTAAATAGTGACAAAGAGGCTGCTAACACGCGATGAAAACTATATTATCATGATGACCACAAGTCAGGACACACTGTGGTCTTATCTCCCGGGGCAAGTTATATATCACGCAGACGTTTACTTGTCAATAGTTTCACGTGACTAGTGTCTATCTCTCTCTCTCTCACACACACACACACACACACACACACACACGCGAGATTGTCAAAGAGACATTAGAACTTACGTAGAAATTAGAAATCGTTACAGAAGATGTGTTATATTAAACCTGCCTGAAAGTCACTGAGTTTGGGTTAGCTGGTACCGTACCGCACCGTAGTTTAGCGAGTCCGTCAGTGTCCAGCTAACCAACGTAACACGACAGAAGTCGTTCTTAAAACACAGCCAACAAAATGACGAAACCAGCTGTCAAAGCACAAATATAAGACAATCTGACGTTTACAGTACGGTACATTACTTGCTGTAAAATATCCCCCGTCCTTGCGTGAGGATTATCAGTGTGTCCTCTGCTGTCTTTAAATGACTACTTACCAAGTATGTACTTTGGTGATTAGTGTGTCTCCCGGTTTGTTTGTCGCTTTGTTTCCAAACGTGATACGAACTCGTCTGCCGAAGTAAAAGTGCTAATTTTAGTCTTTGAAAGTAAAACCCATATTTCAGAGGAACTAAGACAGGCGCCATGTTGCCGGAGGAAGGCGTGAATGATTCGTCAACAACCCGTCACGTCACTTCCGCTTTCAAGAAGCAATGTGTCAAAGCTAGCAAGTGAGCGAGTTAGCTTGCTATTGTACTGCATTGTCCTGACATTTCTATTGATACGACGCGGGCAGGAGCTTTTTAGCTCGTTGATGTTGTACCGACTTGTCAGTTATAAGGTGTAGTTGTGTGATTGGGATAGAAAACTTTAAAATTGTAGCGTGGCACTTGAACTCGAGCTGGGCGCAAGCACGTTGTTTGGCAGGTTTTCTTTGTCAGACAGCAGGTCAGTGTCAGAAAACTAAACAAATTGACATATAACTGTTTTAACCCTTTCACCCACGTTTCAGATCTTTATGTGTGTTTACTGTAGCAATCTCAGGATGCCATGCCACAATCAACAATTAAACAATGTCAACAGTGGCCAAGAACACCCCATGAAGCAAGTTCGTTTTGCAAACAGCAGTACCGGTAACGAACCTGCAGTTGTGTCCAACTCACAAGCAGACGATGTCAGCATACAGTCACTGAGCCAGGATGTGCTGGGTCCTCAGCTAAAACTCCTTCCCCTAAATGACCAGATTCGTGAATTGCAGACAATAATCAGAGACAAGTGAGTAGGCTACCCTGCCTTACCATCTCACCATATTTCCTGGCATGGTTAAAATCTTGTTTTGCCTAGTGATTTTCTGGTGATTAGTCTTTTGGAGGATGTATTAAAGTAAATAAAACATTTACTACATTTTCAGGACAACTAGCAGAGGAGATTTTGTATTCTGTGCTGACCGACTGGTAAGGTTTTAGTTATATTGCCGTTTTTCTTTTTTTTTCTTTTTTTGAGATAAGAGGTGCTTAGGTGTTTCTCCATCCAACAGATCAGATTAGTAGTTGAAGAGGGATTGAATCAGCTCCCATATTCAGAGTGCACTGTGACTACTCCTACAGGTACAGTGTGTATTTCTTCCTCCAGCAACAGGACAGTTTAAGAGACACAGAATCTCACCTCTGCAAAAACACCACCACGTTTCCATGTCCCTAATAATCAAATTCAAAGTCATGCTGAATGGTGGCATGATTCAGAACACCTATCATTTGTACTAGTGTCATTTCACCCTCAGGGTACAAGTATGAAGGTGTCAAATTTGAACGAGGGAACTGTGGAGTCAGCATTATGAGAAGTGGTAAGTCAAAGAATGGGGGTATATCGCACTAAATTTGTCTCTCCTGCTCAAGGGCATGTACTGTATTGTCTTCCAAGTGCTTAAACTTTTTGTGCAGACATCACACACACACATTCACAGCTGCTCTTATCCTTTTGGCTAGGCTATTGTTTTTGCTAAAGCTTCATTTTTTTATTTTTTTTGTCAAGCAAACAGAACCTTGTTCTCTTAACAAATGAGGCTGATCCGCTGCTGTAACTATGCCTCCATTACATAAGATGTGTGTCAGTGCTGATATTGTTGAAAACTTTTCCTGTTGTAAACATTACTTGACAGAGAACTGCAGGGACGTTGCTGTCGGACACATCCTTTTATAAAGCATGTATAAAGCAATACTTTTGTATTCTTCCATACAAGTTTTCACTAGACATCCTGCTGTCTTCACAGGTGAGGCGATGGAGCAAGGGCTCCGGGACTGCTGCCGGTCCATCAGGATCGGTAAAATCCTAATCCAGAGTGATGAAGAGACCCAGAAAGCTAAGGTCTACTACGCCAAGTTCCCCCCAGATGTTTACAGGCGAAAAGTACTATTGATGTATCCCATTCTCAGTAAGTCTCGCAAGTCTACAAGTCTTATTGTATTGACGATTCAGAGATGATAACACCCTCCCGTAGGCATAGCACATAAATGAGTACACATTTCCCCATTTTTGCAGATGTGGATTTTACATGTTAGAAATTCCCCTTGTGCTGCTGACCTTCTCTTGACAGTTGTGCATTTCCACATCATACATGGCCATTCACTCGCCACAGATAATTACAGCTCTCATGGGGAAATTATACACTGGCTGCGAGATGGCCACCAAGCTGCAGAATAGCATAATGAAGGCCTCCAGAAATAGTTTCTTAATAGCCATGGCGTCCCCATATCACAAACAGATATTTTTTCGTTTTTCTGTTGCTGCCCAGTTCAAAAAATCTAATTGTCTTGAAATAAGAAGGATTATTAGTGTTACCACTAATTCATGTAAATGGCTTCAGATGTTTCAGAATGCTGACATATTTTAGAATCTTGTGTGTAGATCTTACAGCATAACATGAGGATATTGCTGTTGCTTTTCATATCTAGATAACAGGAATGTCAATTCAGACTTAAAAATAGCAATTCTTCAGCAGACTACCTAAAGTGAGAAGTTACCAGCATTATAGAACATAAGGGTTAGGGGTTAGATATAATTTTCAAGGTTGTTTGAAAGGTAGATCACGCATGACTGGATCGAACTCACAACCTTCTGGCCTGGAGTTGACCACGATAACCGCTAGGCTGCCCCACAGATGTCAGTGTGTTTTGTTTCATTCTGCACAGGTACTGGGAATACTGTGATTGAGGCAGTGAGGGTGCTGATAGAGCATGGCGTGCAACCTAAACACATTATTCTGCTCAGCCTCTTCTCTACCCCTCATGGTAAGTGAATACTTAGTTCTTTAATTGATAAGCTTGATGATTACCCCCCCCCCACCCCCCCTTTTTTTTTGTTTGCTTTTAATTGTAACTGTATTATCTGCAGTACATAATTATCCTGTAACAATGGTACATACTGTTCTTTTAGGAGCTAAATCTATAATTCAGGAGTTTCCAGACATTACAATACTGACTACGGAGGTACATCCGGTGGCGCCGACACATTTTGGCCAGAGGTATTTTGGCACAGACTGACTCGAAGACAGCCAAAAGCAGACTACTTTGATACGGCAGTTGCTTTTGTCACATTTTATTTAACTGTATCTAATGTTGTACTTCTTGTGCCACTGCTACTCAGTCAACGACGTTCCTACACTTGTAGGAAATCAGGACCTGTATTTTATTTGCTGTGAATGCGATCAAGACAGGAATATGCTGAATAACAATTCCAGTTGATTTTATTTGCATGATGTTACTGCAAGTTTGGATGGATTAATAACCAAAGTATATATTTTGTCAACTCACAGAATAGCAAGTTAAAACAGTATTTTTTGAAAAGGGAGGTTCCCCAACCATGTATTCCAGAAAATACCACTCAAAAGGGATCATACACTGGAAGAATATTCTTAATTTCTTAATACATGAAATTGCTGTGATGTTCTTACCCCCTCATGTAAAATAAATATTTAGATATTGATACATTCTGCCTGGTTCAATATTTACTTTAAGAGTTGCCTTATGTAAATAGAACAAAATATACAGACGCTGCTCGGATGCCGTCACCCGGTAGGTAAACTGTACACATATATTGTACCAATAAATAAGACATCAACAGTACACAAAACACTCTACTTTCACATCTCCCTTTCTCTATACAGGCTTGCAAACATCACCACTGAAATGATAACGGGCTATTTTATATGGCATTATTTAATGCACTTGTTTTGGCTTACCATAAATACTTCGGGCTAGTTATTTTTATAAGCCTTACATTTTTTTATGGTGGCTAACTGTACCCAAACAATTGCATTGTCAGCGAATTGCAGCTGAATGCTGACGGCCAACCTGTGGATAAAAATTAGCCATCAGTACCTTAATATTTGATTAGGACACAAAGAAAACAAAACGCAAAGAAATTAATCAAAGGAATTAAACGAGTTACATTTATAAATAAATGAGATTATGGACAGTAACAAACAAGAATAGTGATATTTTAAGTAGGTTTGAAATATCCATGGAAGAAGATGTCTATTTCAAAATATGTGGCCATTTCCAATTTAAATGTCATTATGCACACCGTAGCCTGCCTAGACGCACACATTTATGCCATTTTCTGTAAGCTATTCTAATTGGACTTCAATGTAATTTTGATAAACATCACCAGTTAAAGTTCACTTCACACCACAAAGAGTGATTTTCTTTGCTTTTTTGGAAACAAGTTCACAAAAATGGCACAGAATGGGCACAGTGTGGCAAACAATTACTAGGAAAATGAATTTATACTGAAAAGTAGATCCTTGAAAATCACAGGCACAGATTAAGCTTACATTTAGCCAGGTATTACAATAAAACTGTTCTTTCAAAAGTCTATCCAATTACGCATTGTGAAACAGACCCGCCGTTGAGCTCAACCTCTTTCAACCCTGCAACTCTACAGTGCGACTTAAAATTAAACACCACCATGCACACATGCTCAATAAACGACACCAGAACAGAGGGGAATGTAAAAACAGCCACGTTACTGGCTGAAGCTAAACTATCACTGGCATTCCCAAAGCCTTGATGTAAACTATTGCAAAATATAAAATCTAGTAAAAAGCACCCATCTACTAATTATGCATATTGATATGAGACAGGTGCAAGACGATACTGTGATGTAGGAAGCTTGGTCCTGTGGTTCTCCATCTTGTCCCCTCTCACCATAACAGTGGCAATGAGAGAACCGTAGGATTCATCCACGCATTTGGCTGCTGGTTCGATTAGTCTCTCTCCCCCATAACGTCCATAAAATTCAGAATGCATTTGAGTTTGATTGAAATACATCTATCTCCTCTGTACCAATGTTCTACTCCCTTCTATGCTTCCATTTCTATAGTAACAGATGGGTCTGGGTCATCAACTGAAAATAAAGAATAAGTAATGTTATATTACACTTGACCACAAGATGGTACCAGAGAACTGTTGTTGGAAAATCAACTTCAGAAAAAGCATATGAATGCATTGACAGAACAAAGAAAGTGGCTCACCCAGGCTTCCTTCTTCGGAACAGTCATCTGACTGCTCCCACATATCCTCGTTAGCTAGTAAAGGATTCCGGGATTCACTCAGACTCTTCAAGGGAAAGTAGTGGCCATTCCCTTGACTGGTAAATAAAAGTATAAGAAAGGAAGAATGTAACCAATACAGCATCACATCTCTAAATTCCACCTGTTCCAGCTGTACTTCAGGCCTAATCTTGCAGAGCCAGCCTTTACTTGCATAAAGTCTGGGACACAGTGCTGGCCATCTACTTCAAGACCCGCCTACTTAATAGGAGATGTATTTTGATTGACATGCAAGATGACAAATTAGACGTTAAACTTGTACTGAGGGATTTGTTGGGAATGGAACGTGGCTGCAGGTCATGTAAGTCTGTTAAATATGTGGACTATGGTTACTGCTTCAAATAAATAGAAATACAGAGTAGTAAATAAAGCACTTCACTAGTGTCGTCCTGGAAATAAGTATAGTCTTAAGTGGCAATGCTAACAATCAATGAAAATCTATTACCCCACTTCATCATAGTCTTGACATGTTTACATAAATGGAAGACGCTGAAACTATTTCAGCCTCAACCCCAAGGTGCAATTTAGAATCAACAGCAACGGTTCTTATTAGGAAGCAGGTAGTTTGGATATCTTGGGGATTGACCCTATGACCATCCAGGGTGGTCTAACCACTATAGAATAATAAGAATATCATGTTGGCGGAATATTCTAGTGACTATAGTATTCCACAAACAAGATAGTCTTATTATTCAATTTTACAAATATAAAGAAACTAACTAACACAAAACAAACAATTTCGGTTGGCAGACTCACCTTGTAAAGATAGGGATGAACCAAAACCTCCTATCTTCTCCAAACACCTGCTGCAGGTTTTGGCAAATACCCACATTGAAGCCATTTTTATCTGGGCCAGTAGTAAAAAATGGAGCTGAGAAGGCCTCTGAAAGAGGAAGAACGCTAACATGACTAGAACTTGATTCACTTTCATCTAAGACACACACAATTACTTCCCACATGATATAAAATGCATAAACCATAACCTACTCTTTCCGACACCCCAACACAAGTTTTGACAGTTGGGTTTGTTTGAGTGAGTGCTATTAGCAAAGTGGAATTTAAGTAGTACTCTGATAAATATGTAAAGCCTCACCTAAAGTGGACCTGTTCCTGGCCACCAACCAGCAGTGGTAGCCAAAGAGGAACATGAGACTGACAAAGAACATGAGTGCCACAAACATTAGGAAGAGCACATGGAACTTTGCGGGCCCATTTTGAAGATCCCCCTGAGTGAAAGAAACAGGAGAGCAGGAAACCTGAGAAAAGCTGGGTTGCTCATAAACGTGCACAATCTATGACAAGAGTGCTGGGTTCTCTGTTGTTAATGTAATCATTTGCAACCCCCCCCCCCCCATACAGATGACACATATTGCATCATAAAGTCATGTGAAATGACTCAATCACAGGATGTGCCACAAGATACAGCTCATATGAGACAATAGTGACACTTACCACCCAGAACTTGAGGAAATACCGAAACACTGTGGCCGCGATGAAAACGCAGTACAGCATGGCGTAGGACAGGAAGAGCAGGAAGAATTTGTAGTTGGAAAAACCAACGCAATTGTTCACCCTACACAAAAATAATACTTATTCCATTTGCCACCTCATTTTAGGCACATTACCTATTACAGAAAATGTTAACACTTACCATGGACAGTGATGGTCCATTTTTAAGACACACCTGTAAAATACCAGAGGTATTTGACAGTTTAAAACATAAAAATAAAAATACATAATATTTATTTCTACTACAACAAAACAAAAAAGTGCCATATTCATTTGGGTTTAGTTATAACTACTGTGCAGCTTTTATTTGACGGATTGAAACCTTGATAAGAATTACTTCATAAAACCCATGTATGCACTCTTCATTAAAGCCTGCTTTGCTCAAGTTACAACATGGTGCTCTCTGGTTGAACACCATTAGGGTTTGAGAGAGATTGTGTGCCTGCCGTGCAACACCTAATTATCAGGTTTTTTTTAAGCTAACAAATATCATCTTGCCAGGGGCAATCTCTCTAGGTGAATGGATCGCAGAGCAAGCTCTGACTTACGTTTCACAAACAGAGCAGTGGTGACAGCGGTCAGGCTTCAGCACCTGGCAGCGGTCACAGAATCTGATAGCTAGAGACAAGAGGGTGGTCAGTTGAAAGCACGGACATTTGAGCCAAGCTTACCCTTCACTTACTTTCTGCAGCCTGGAACTTGAAAGAGATACATTGCCTGATTGCGCTTGTAGATGGATGCCTTCAAACACATACACACAAGGCTAATTGCCTTTGCTTCTTAGTTTACAACAGGCAAGGATTACACGGAAAATTATGAACGGAAAAGATTATAAAAGTGTGAGGAGAGAAGGTTATTTGGGTATTTTATTACTAAACTGCATTACTAAATGCAGAAAACGAGGGTGAGGCTCTGTTCTGATCTGAGTTCTAGAAGACAATGTCTAGTAGAGCTTTAAGCATAAGTATACTGACTGAGCTAATGTATATTATTCCATAGTTATGAGTATCTAAATATGAGTATCCTGCAACAGTGTTACCTCCAGATTGAGATCTAGTGAAGATGGGAAGTTTTTTCGCAATCTCGAACAGAATCTGTTTCTGCACATCGGGCCTTTCTTCCATCTCATATATTTCTTTGTCAGAGTATGACAGCTGAAACTAGAGGAGCAAGCACGCATAATGTTCAATTTAAAGTTAGGATTCAATATTCCCCAAACAATTTAAAATCTGCTTTAAAATTACCTTTTTGCATGGTGATGCTGGTGGGGTAAAAATGGATTTCCAATAGGTCCAGGAGAACATCATAAAGCAAACATGGAATACCAGTAGATATGCCACTACAAGCACAACATAAAAACCAATGACAATACTTCTGATAGAGAAACATAATAAATAAAAAGATTTTTTTTTAAAATGTATTAAATTAAGAAACAATAGATTACTAGCCTACACAAATCAGCTCACCTTTTTCCAGTGTGTTGGTGAGTGTGACTGTAAAAGAGCAAATTAAGTATATAGAGTATTATAAGCTATACATGAAATCAGTCACTAATATAATTTATGAAATATCATATGTATGCTATGGAAACCAAAGAGCTAGCCTGACTATTAGATCTACCATCTGGTCGATCTAACCGACTGAACGATGAAACAATTGTATCTTTCTTGAGAATATAGAGCACAAAATGTATACGATGACAAAAATTACAATCTCCTTTTTGAAAAAGACAAGTTTATATATTTAAACATAAAAGCTTACGTTTGGAAATCCTTCAGAATTTACTGTGCTAGCTTTGGTATGATTGTTTTTGTCAACACTGTTGTGCGACACAAGCTAAAAAAAATATTCAAACAAAATGTATCATACTTACATAAACATAGCTCAAATACATAGGCGTAATATGACCACAGAACCACGGAGGTTATTATAAGTACAGGTATCCAAGAGAAAATCCTTTGACAGCATCTCAAACCTCTGGAGAGAGCCATATTCATCTAACCCTTACCATCATCTCATCTGCACTCGACTACCATTCCTGGGATTTATTCATCACTGTCTGTGAGCGATTAACACGTCTTCCTAGGAGGTAAGGTAGGGTGTACTCCGGTGTGTAGTCACGCTACATTGTAGCCTATTACAGTCGTGTAGATCGCGGACCCATTCGACCTAGCAAATGGCATTCATACTGTACCGTGTACATACACATTCAAGTAGATGTTACCGTATGCGCGTTAATAATACTAGGATAACTATAATAACAACAATAACAGCATACTAAAGTACACTTTTGTAGATCCGCACAAACGCCACACGGGCAATTGTGGTAATTGCTGATGAGATATATCACACAATCGCACGCAATCATTGCACCACACATATTCAGTTTGATAGAGGCCATATGTAGTTCATGTAAGATACTATAATAAATCAATAACACTTATATACCATACAAGGATCTGGCTTGTGTATGTTTGACGAGGTATTTGTATACGTCATTAAATCTGGATAAAAAAGGTAATCTTTTAACTATTAAATTACAAAACTTTTGTATTCACTTTAATTATATGAATACATTTTTAAGCAACAACTAAATCAAGATTTGTTGTTTAGTGCTTAAGTCGCCAGCAGGAAGCACTGTTATACCATTCAAATTTCATAGACAAGGTGAAAACCATGAAAACCTTAACCACCCTGCCTGTACACCCTCTTTAACCATTTAACCTTTAGATACACAGATAAATCCACTTAGGTCATTAATAGGCACTTCTACATAGTTGTTCTACATAGTAATTAATTTTGTGCTGGTCAAATGTACTCAGACCATGTGTTATCCTTTAGCCTTATCTCTGTGAGATCTTATTTTGTGAGAGAGTCCAAAAGGGGAAAAACACGTAAGGCTTTTATTCCTATCGGACCAATGTTGTTGATGTCACTGGAAATGGAAGCGATGAGCATTTGTCTGTTTTTTGGTGTGACTCTCATCTTTAATGCAGCCTATTAACTCCTCCACCATCTCTCTGGAGAGATGCTCCTATTTTACTTCTTTTGTTCCCCAGATTGATGGCATGCCGTCATCCTCTGACGCTCTCATCCAACACGGCGCATAGCAACCGGCCTAATAGCCGCCCATCACCGAACGCTGTGTGAAACTTTTCATCGTGGCCCGGGACCCCAGAGCCCCTGGAGCATTTAACCGCCCCACAATCTTAACAGGCCGAAAGCTCTGTTGATCACGGGCGTTGTGGAGGCCAGGGGGAGACGGGGCGGTGCGTGTGCTCCACAGTACCACCTGCTCTGCTGCTTTACGTAATTCTGACTCCCGCTCTGCGAGCTGCACCCACTACTTGAAAACCCCTCTTCCGTCACACCATTAAACACTCCCTGTATCTCTCCTCTCCTTTTTCATTGACTGCTTCTCCCACCTTAAAACATCTCCCACCGGCTCGCTGTCTAACTCCCTATTTCTGTGTTCTCTCTTTCTTTATACATGTATCAGTTGCTCTCCACCCTTTGACCTATTTTCTGTCTAAACTTGGATGCAGACATGTTTCCTGCACACATGTCAAACACATCAACCTAAGTAAACCACGAACACCACTAAAAAGTGAAGTACATTTTATTAAGATAACAATTTAAAAGAAGAAGAAGAAATTTGTATGGTTCTGGGGGATGGGGTTCTTAACTCCCACCTAGAGAACAATGTCCTTTACTGTCTCTGTCTCTGTCTCTGTCTCTCTCTCTCTATATATATATATATATATATATTTCTCTGTGTGTGTGTGTGTGTGTGTGTATGTCAGGCACTGGTGACGGCAGCAGGGCGATGACAGCTTCTCCCTTGCTCAGCCACTCACTGGAGGCAGGGAGCGGCCATCCATCTGTCAGCACAGCAGCAAACCCCTTTGCACTACAAAGCCATTGTGACTAGCAAAATAGTAACGGCCTTTTAATCAAAACATTTAAGGCACAAAAGGAAAAAAAAAGTTGAAAAACAAACACTTCATATCAGCAGGTTGAGGCAGACACTTCTCACAAGATTGTGCGCGTGCATGCGTGCGTGTGCGTGCGCAGTGTAGTTAGAGGGCAATCAACGGGTTAACAACGCACCACTGCGGCAGCCTAGTGGCAGGTGACAGAAATACATTAGACAACGCAGCTCAACGCTTCTTTAGCCATTTCTCAGTGCAACAGCGTGAAGATGAAGTGCCACTTAGCATGTGTGGTTCACCCGACCACACCACAGAAGCTGTCATGTGTAATTGCTCTGCTCTGCAGTCACAGCTAATTCATAGGGAGGCTGCTTAGCACTCTGTGGTTGATTAATTAGAGATGCGTGTGTGAGCATGTGTGTGTCGGGAGTCGGGACACAGAGTGTCTGTGTTTCCATGTGTGTGTGTGTGTGTGTGTGTGTGAGAGAGATAGAGATTGTATGTGTGTGTCCTATTTTCGTTCTTTGGCAATATTTCAGGCATCACTATGAGATCGAGTGCAGAGCTTTGTAGCATTCTCTAATTCATTCCCTGAGCGCTTCAGTGTCTGGACAGGGAATTCCATTAAGTGTTAAGACAGTACGCATTCATCTTTACATTATTATCATCATGTGTCCATGTGAGACGTCCCAGTTATACCCATTTTACATCATTGAAGCAAAATGGAGGTATAAAATCCAAGGGAAAAAGGAAATCCCTTAAAACAAACTGCATTTACAGTATATACAGTAATGCCTTTCCAACCAGCCACTCGAAGCCCTTTGCATGACTTCCTCACATTCAGTGGGGGGGCAGCCATGCAAGGTGCCAACCGCTAACCACCAACAGCAGTAAAAGGTTAGATGTCTTGCTCAAGGACACCTCAACACTCAAATGAACATATATTGTTTGTTTTTCTTGGATTACAAAAGCAAATGAAAAGGTGGTACCGCATAACAAGGTCCATAACATGGACAGTACTTGCCCACACTGAAGGATTTAAAATAATATATAACTTATGTATTATAGTGTGTTCTTTGCTCATTCTAGAAACATTGCTACTCCATAATCAAGCCATCAGCTGGTTCCTCACAAATGAAGATGCTGGTTCCCGACACTACCTGCTTCCCTTATACTTCTCAGATACTGTAGGTGCATTAAGAATGCATGAGCAAAGACATTTGGAAGAACAAGTAAAAGGCATATAGCTTTTGTGCATTTCTACATCATGAGTAGGCAAATGTTGGGACGCTAGGCACATCTGCTCGATCGTGGCAGACTGGCTCTCACTCCGCTGTCAGACACGAAAGACTGTAGACGTCTGGAAAGCTGTTGAGTTTGTCACACGAGCAAGTGGCACAAGAACTGGCCCAGAAACAGGGCTTTGTTTCGGCCCTGTTCATATTCACACTTACCAGCAGTGAAAACAATCACAGGGTGGGGAGGAATTGCAGACACCTCACCCAGCATGTGTGAAAATAAATCTGCTCTAGGGTGGAGCCCTATGTGTCTTCCACAATCATGGACATTTCAATGGCCATGAGGAGGGCAATATATGCCATAATAAAAGCATTTAATTTAACCACGTGTGCCATAGGTTACGTATGCTCGTTGGTATTTTTTGTCCCTGGTGCCTTTGAAACCTGTGTAGAATTGTAACACATTTCCACTGACTTGAGACAGACATCCTATCGGCAAAATAGCTTCCTCTGTATTGTTGTTTCATCTGTTAATCTCTGTATTTGAAAGCAAGCCGCACTATATTCAATGTAGTTGTGTGGAACATGAAAATAAAAATTTAGCAGCTTTGTCGTTGTCAGGCCCGTTTTAAAACTAGCAACGATGCTTACACTTTTGTCTCGACTGCACTATACTGAATATGTAATGTGGAAAAACTCACACAGTATAATCCGTTGCTGCACGGAGTATAATGAGCTTGTTTTTGAACAAAAGGTAATACTTTCGCTAATGCCGTTTTTCATCACCCTGCATTCACTTTCCATAAATATGGACGGCTGCATCAATATAGTACTGTACAGTATGTGATGTTTCGACAAGTGACGGAGAAGTCAAGTGCCACTGGCCTGGAGAAACTCACTAGGCAGCTGGGATGTCTATCACCACAGATTCAGATGCTGTTTGCTCAGCATCATGATCCAGTCTCCAGTTTCCCCAGAGGATGCTATCTGTGCGTATTAATTTTCCATGAAACACACTCAGAGGTTTATAAGGACGCACACATGACCACACACAAGGAACAATGTTTCCCACCACCACAGAGAAAGCCTAATCCTCCCGGTAATTAACAAGATATGAATCTGAGTACGCAATGGAAAACTAATGTGTTTCCTCCATCCATGGACCCACAACCTGTGAATGCAAACAGCCCAAACCAGTAAGACTTTTTGACTAGTTTTAAATGATTAATATAAAGCTGAAAGGATCCATCCAAAGTCCCACTTTGCCAGTTTGAACTGCTGGACTACACAGAGCAGAAATAAAGTGAACACTCCACAAAACATTTGGGGTTTTCTTATTTTTTCTTTGCCTATGCACTGAGGCTGTGCTGTTTCACAATGCTGTTTGGAGTGTATTACTCACCAATGGTGCTTCAGGGAATACACTGAGGCAGAGAAACGAAAGCCTCATTGAGTTCTGATTATCCTTCATTCTGACATGGTCAGTTCAGACGTGGATGAGAAACTAGACCGAAATAGTATGAGACAAAATGAGTCTTCTACTTCAGGCAGTGGATGTCTGTCCCTCATCCCATTGCAGAGTGTAAATCCGCATTAAATCTCAACCGAATTAGTGTTTTCCAATCACAATAAAATCCTAGGGCTGAGCACCATTCCCAACATTGCCAAATATGATAGTGTTGTGAGGTGTGGTCTGCCCCACTTTTTTACAGTACTCCCTCTCTTAGTTATTCATGTTGAAATGTGTAAGAACACATAACATTTGCAGTCCAATTGCTAGCTGCATGTGAGGCAGTAATGCAAAACCCAGGTGGCGCTGGGCATGTTTCTTGAGGCTGTTTGTCTTTTACGTGCCATGTTCGTTTCATCACGCACAGCAATGGGTCTGGTAGAATGCAGCACGTTCATCTCAGGACACGGTTAATGACACCGGAGGTTAAAAACGATAGGTTTTTGTTCCCTGGTCCAGAAACCGCCTGCACCAGATGTGAATGCCTGCATAAGAATCCCCTCACGAACAAAACCGAGCTTTGACAGAGCAGTAATGTGGCATAGACAAAATCTGGGTGAGAACAAGACATCTGTCTCCCGCTATGACAACTTTCAGCAATTTATGAGCACCCCATTTGAAGCATACACACAAGTAAATGCCTTCCATGACTTATTGCTAAGACTTATGGCTAAATAAATATTCTTACAAACTCCTGAATAAAGAGGTGACTCCTTTAATGCCAATCATGTAAATGTCAAAGAGTATTAAAATACTCTAATGACTTGGAGTTTCTCTTCTTCTAAAAACCTAAGTTTTGCTTGACTGTTTTCCCAGCCCTGGAGAGAAATGGTCTGGAGTTATCATTCTGACAGAGATGGCAGTGGAATTTAGGAACAGGTTCTTCGGGGAATCTCTTTCCATGCTCCTAATGCGTGGGACTGGAATAAGCGGGGCAGAATGAGAAGCAGGCAGTTGGATAAGCTTGGAGAATCGTGAGCGAGACAGACAGACAGACAGACAGACAGACAGACAGACAGACAGACAGACAGTAGATGTATGATTTGGGGAATAATAAAAGTGTGGC
>JAODOY010000002.1:2172331-2180403 GCA_025399855.1 Forbesichthys papilliferus | reverse complement strand
AGACAGACAGACAGACAGACAGACAGACAGACAGACAGACAGTAGATGTATGATTTGGGGAATAATAAAAGTGTGGCAGGCAGCAGTGTAAACAATGAGTAGTTGTAGATTAAGAGGATATAAATATAAGTGGCTGCGGTTAAGGTATGTCAGGAAAGTTACAAAGGCTATAATGAAGGGAGGGGCTGAATGGGTATAGAAAAATGGGAGTGAGGGTTATTAGGTCAACACAGAGGGCACAGCTCCCAGCAACCAGTAGGGCTGTAAGGAACTAGGCAGTTAAACATGGTGTGGCCAATCAGTTGGTAAGCCACAAGAATCCATACCTTTGCATTCAAGCCCCGTTGTACTAGACAGGAATAAATCAGTTGATAAGCCACATGTAAAGAATCCTTACCTTTGCGTTCAAGCCAACTTGTACTAGACAGTAATGTGTTTTCATGCTCCGGGTTAACAAAACAAATGGGTCACCACGTTTTGTTTTGTTTTGGGAGGAATTTGACAGATGCCGTCTTGAGCTGCAGGAGACTGGTGGTAGTCATAGCACACAATGTTTGACCTTGTCTACCCCCCTCCCGCCTTTCCCTTCCTATTTTACCCACCAACCCCAGCCACAACCAGCGTGTTCGGCTCATCAGATAAATGCCTTTGATTCGCAGGCAAGAAGGCAAAACACAACAGACAATTGTTCCACTTGAAGTCAAGCCAGCATGAACACCTCATTAGCTCACGCTGCTTATTAAAATAGAATAATAAGACACACGCCTTGTGTCTTGCGAGCTCCAGTTCGCACTCTGTTTCCCCATTCTACAGTAATATAAGGTGAGTGCTGTATTCAGCGGTTTAGGTTTGCCCGAAAGCGTACTGACGGCCAACGTTTTTTAAATGTTTTTTTTTAAGTGCTGGGATGAACCACTCACTGCTGTACAATAAGAATATAGTATATTATCACAGAAATTAAGTACTGATCAACAAGTTTATCACGTTCATTATATCACACCATCAATAGGAGGAGGCTCTTTCCACTGACTTATTTTGAACCCTCCATCTTTCCGTTGGCAGGTTCATGGAAACCATGGCAGCTGACCGAGTGTCTCCTGTGTTGGATCCAGCATTAGAGTTCCATCTTTATACATTACCAGCAGCCATCGGCCAGGCAGGTAGCTGCCAGGAAAGACAATATCATGGCCCCAAATGGGCCCCTTTAGTGGGGGTCTCTGTGACACCTCTCACACCTATCCCACTTCAATGCTAACCCAAACATAAGTGATGCACAGCTTGTGCGTGCGCGCGCACACACACACACATATGTGCGTACGCCCACAGATCTGCACTCTCCACCTTCCTAACTCACTAGGGCATGGCCCTGGCTATTATAAAGGTAGCATCTGAAAGTCAGAATAGTAGCTGTGGAGTGCGAACACAAATGTGTTACAATGTGCACATGATCCATGCATATTAAACTACATTTACATGAGTAATAATACATTTATCTTGGATGAGTTGACATCATAAACAACCATTTTACACCTACGGCTAGTTGCAGAATAACGGCGACGCGAATGGCAGACTATTTCTCTGTTGTTGTTAAGAAAGTACTTAGACATACTAGTAGCAGAATCCATACGCCATTAAAAACGACTGACCTGTTCCCAAAGAACACCGCCAGAAAGATATGCACAAGGATACTGTTTATACAGCTACAGTTCTGTCTCCATGGCAACAAATTAATCTTGCCCAAATGTCATCAGATGCCTGATAATGGACATGTCGTGCAGTGGTGATGTCACTACCTCTGTACAAAGCGTTTAAATAGTGTGGAAGAGAGTTCTCATTCTCACTAATGTTCTGTGTTGAGTTAGGGCTTAGAGGGGAATTAGAGTGCCAGTGTCACCCTCAAATAGCTCCCCCATCTTTTAAAGTCACATAAAACATTTAAATCTATGCACTTGGGCAGCGAGAACTTTGTTACATTGTATTTTCCATTTGGCTACAATGGCCAAGAAAAATATGGCACAACCAGCAGTACATCAAAGTGAGCAATGGCAGTGTCAGGAGAGGGTGAGAGAGAGAGGGGGAGAGAGAGAGAGAGAGAGAGAGAGAGGGGATGGTGGGGTTGAAGGAGAATGTTGCGCTTACTGCTTACATGTGTACCCCATCTCCCCCCACCCTTGGACTAGCGATATGGGCATGCACTGCCTTAGTGCTGCAGCTGCACGCTGGGACCATAACCTTTAAGCCTCGACAACCATACACCCATTGTGTTCAACACTTTTGTCACCCGCTACATTAGCATAGCAGACTTTCCACTTGAGGTAGTTGTCTTACAACTCTCTCTGGCTTACAAGGGCTTGGTCGAATTATTAAGCGGGCTTAAGGAAAAGGTAATAGTAGAAAGAGTTGTGTTTTTCCACACCGCACAGTAAAGTGAGGTAGAGGTTTCTGAAAGTGTTTCTGGTGGACGCGTGGTCACTTTGGGGAGGACGAGCAGGTTATTTACAAGGAAGAAAGAAAGAAAGTTCACAGCCTTGCTCAGAGACAGGATGACTACACCTGTTTTGAATCTGATAGATTACTATATCGTCTGTCCTCCGATGTCTAGCTGCTGCTGTGTCTTAGGCACAGGAAGACAGATAGATACTGTATGACCCGGGAGAGCACACACACACACGATGTGGCACACACACACTCATGTTATGCAAGTCACCCCTGCTGTTGCACCTGTGCACATGTAAACCATGACACACAATGACAGAGTGTGTGAGAGAGAGAGGGAGAGAGAGAGAGAGAGAGAGAGAGAGAGGTCAAAGCTGAGAGCTGAGAAACCATTGTGTCTGGATATCGCGGGGGCAGGTGAAGGTCATCGCGGGGGCAGATGAAGGTCATGCACCGGTCTGATAATTCCCTGATCCTGTTCCCATCCACACACATCCATGTTCGGGCCCTAATCGAAAGCAGACACCATTAACCGTGGATTCCTGTCTGTGATTAATGATATTGATTCAGTTCTCCAAGACCATGTTTTCCTCCTCTGAAATGTTTCATCAGCGTTGCCATGGCTAATTAGCCTGATTGCTGTGAGCTGGCATCAAAGGCTGGCCTGGAAGAGGGGCCTAAACTGGCCGGTGGGCTCCACATGCTCACCGCGAACCTGGAACGCAAGCCCGATGTGTCTCATTAGATCCTCTGTCACGTCAAGGTACTAGGGAAAGAATGTCAGCTATTTCAATTAAGCTTTCACGTCTTCTGCTGCTGCATAAACGGTTATGGGGGTGAAGTCCTGCTTTAAACCACCACAACAGTGGGGCTTGAGATCCAAGCTCTCCCAGCTGCCAGGAAAACAGGCAAGTACGTGGTACCTTGGTACTTATACAGGCTTTTGCCCACAACCATGAGCTATGCTGCTCAATGTCAACAGGATGTTTCTCTATAGGTCACTTTAAATTGAAACTGTTGACCTCCTCACACCAACTCACTCTCTCTCTAACAAGGCTCCAGTATTGGAAAAGGGATTGCGAGATTCAAAGACATTTGAATTATTTTATCGTAGTGAGCTTTTACACCAGGGTTCCCCAATCCTGGTCCTAGAGGGCCGCTGCCCTGCATGTTTAAGATGTCTCCCTGCTCCAACACAGCTGTGTTAGTTAGTAAACCTTTCTCTGCCATTAATAGGCATAAGATATTTAAATAACATTTTACTATTAATTTATAGTCAAACATTTTAATGCTTTTTTTAATCTCAAATCTAATGAGATTGAGCCCCCTTCCCCTCCTCCCTGTAAACTCTAGCGCCCTCCAGGTTGGGAATCACTGTTCTATGCCACCCTCACCAATATGGTGCTGAACCCATGAACTGTGTCCTATTGCAGATTAATGCAGTAGTGTTTTGTTGCTCAGCAAGAGGTCAAACATTCTAACCAGGCTTTATCGATTCAGTAATGACATTCTTGTCCACTCTATCTCTGCAGGGTGACACACCCTAACTGGAACCAGATGAGCTCCATCATGTCATACTTGGAGGGGAACCAATCTTACATGACAGCAGTGGGCGGGTATTTCTCTACTTCTGATAAAAACGGAGAGAGTAGGAAAACGTTTCTAAGGGGACACTCTATTAAAGAGAAGGCATTAGGTCCTTTCCACAGCTGTTTTGCACATCGGCCGGACGGCTAACGGCCTGAAGTGATAGCTAATGTGGGGGCGCGCTCCACTGAGAGCCATTTCATGCTTTTCGCGGTGTTAAAGAAGTACACTAGCAGGACCGCACACACACACACACACACACACACTCACACACACACAAACATGCGCGCGCACACACACACACACACACACACACACACACACACACACAATCTCTCTTTCTCGTCTCTCTCTATTTCTAACATACACATTTGCATACCAACACATTGTCTGTGCTTAAACAAGAAAGACATGAGAAATACAGAAACTGAACCAGGTGTAGACTACCAGACTACACCCACTTCACACTATTTCATAGTGTAGCTTTTATGTCTAGCCAATAAAAAATAAACATGTTATTTTACTAAACTATTATTCAGACACATGTAATTACCAACCCATCTGCTTGATACTAATTTACGTTTTACTGACAGTGAAAAGAAAATGTTGCCAGGGAAACGGACTGTTTTGACTGTCACTATTGGTCAAGGATTGGTGGCACCCTCCTCTTTCCATGACGCATAACTATTCACTGTGCCGTAGTAGCAGCCCACCCGCTGGACATCTCCGGTTAGCTTGAAAGGCGCGGTGGACCCCATTTCCCACATATTAAATGCTTGCCGTGAAAGAAAACTCATTACGCAAGCATGCACTTCAAAGTTAATTTGGATTTCTGAGCATCGTGCACACTGATTGCCTCACTCACACATTACAGTCATATACTGCAATACTAAAACAGGCTGTAAAATTACAATATGGCCGTAATGTTTAATGCATTCCTTGTTGACGTTTTCTGTGCAGCGCCATAGCCAGGCCTTAGTCCAGTGACCAGCTGTATGGGTGCAGTGATCACTCAGCAGTGTCCTGGCAGAGATCTAAACTTTTTTCAGACAGACAGACAGACAGACAGACATACACACATATCTAATCCTCAAGTCATGTTATCACCTCTTTCAGCTGCTTTTGTGTGATGAGTAGGCTATAGCACAGATAGAAAACAAAGGGAAAAAATCTAATTTGGGATGAGACAGGGAAGGCACGATCCAATTTGTTCAGTCCCGATACCAATACAGATGCCTGCACTTTGGGTATTGATCGATACCGAGTACCAGTCCGATTCCAATGTTAAAATAATATGTATTCCTCACTGTGACTGAGGAAGAGATTGGAAATAATGTGTAAGGAACCATCAGGCTTGACCATTGCTTTTCTAACTTTTTAAAATATAATGTTACATGGGCTATTTATGAATATAGGGACATATTACAATGTTGTCATTGACGTATGCATTAGTTTGAGTGGTTTAGTTTAAGTTAAGATGCAAATAAATGACAGACAATTTCTACATTTGGATTTAGATGCATTTTATAAGCCTGCTGCTGATAGTGTGGCCTGGGTAGGTTAGACATGGCTGATGCTTGACAGTAGACTTACACGTGTAAATAAAATTATTTGAATTGCATGGATGGATCGGTTACAACTATCCAATTGTCACTGATACCCATCCAGCTATTTAAGTCAGTATCGGACCGATTTCCGATCTCAGTATCATATCGGTGCCATCCCTAATATGGGATACTCTGTCACTTCAGTAACCTGCTACAGTAGCAAGAACACTTGGTCCTTCAGCATAACACCACAGACTTGGCCCATTTGCATATGGACAGTATGTGAGATATGATAATTACATTGGGTTAAATGAAACATGTGGGTTGAATCATTATTGGGTTTAAGCAGCAAGGAGCTCTTCCATGTATTTTACAACACCTGCTCTTTTTAACCGTACAGTATACTGACTCCTATCAAGGTGGATGTAGCAAAGCCTATAGCTTAAACCCAAGGCATTAGACATATGTAGAATAAAAATCTGAAGAGAGAAATAAGTAGAAAGGACTAAATTAAAACTATATTATTATTTGTTGTCTGTTTAGTGTCTCTAGCTCACAAAGTATTGTATTTCTTTACATTTGAGCTTCTACTTGACAAAACTACATTGATTAATCAGTGTATAAATTGTACAGTGTCCTGTGTAACATTCACTCTTTGTCATCTGACATCTTAAACTTCATATAAGCAAAATAATTGGCCTGTAAAATGGAACTGTGTGGGGCAGGATGTTTCTTTACGGCTGTGGTCCTCCATGAAAATACCGGGATGCCTTTATTAGCATAACTGAAAACCCTCGTCGCAGCCCAAAGCCCAGATATATAACTAGCCAACCGTGACCAGACTCCAGCACCAACCCACCTACTTGTAACAAACAGCTTTGCCTGCACCTTCTGTGGCTTAGCCAATGTAAATGTTTAGATCCCGTAAAGAACACAGTGCGAGTTTAAATATAAATGTCCTAACACACACGCGCGCACGCAAACACACACACAAACAGAATCAGCCTCCCACGTGCACATACAGAAAACACAATACGACTTTTGCATTCAGCTTTTGCTGCATGATTTCTCCCATTACTTGAGCGATTCCATTTGACTTTACAGTGCTCAGGGGAGCACTTCAGTCAATGAATATATTGAACAATAAACAGCTTCTCACAGGCATTGGATAAGCCTAGGCCAATGGCCTTCAGCGGTCCAACACACACAGCACCTAAATAGTGAGTCTCATAAACCACCATAAATACTTACAGCTCCGCTTCTTTTAAGTTAAGGCTAAAAAAACAACAATAGGCTTCTACAATATAGCAAGTCAAGGGCCAAGGATTTCCTCGTCGGCCGCTAGACTCCATTAGTTGCACCTCGTACCTCAATGAAGCATGCTCGTGTTAGTTTTATGTGCCTTGGCCAGGAGTTACTGTGTATCCACGCTGACCAGTAAATGCTCCTAGGGCGGTGGAAACTCAATGTGATGGGCTATAGCAAGGGTTAGCAAGACAAAAACGAGATGGAAGAGACACTATAGAAAAGCCCTCGTGACACGCCAAACACACACATGCACACGCACGTGCACGTACACACACACACACACACACACACAAATGTCACTGTGTGGAGTGGAGAAATGAATCCATGGAAAAGACACATAATCCTCATTACAAAGGCCCCTGGCGGCGCTCTTTATGTGACATGTGAATGGAGAACAATTATGTTTTCCCTATTTCCCCTCCACCAGTCAGCCACCACCCTTTTTGCAGGCATAGTAGTCACATTGGAGGCTGCTGATCAAACAGGAACATCCCCAAACAGCATTCACACTCCTAATTACATTATTACATAAAGCACCAGACACACTAATTACACCTTTTGAAGCTGTATACACAACCCTGGCCCCATCTGGGAGACTATACTCAATCATTCGTTCTTGCGTATCGGCGCATGCATGTGTGTGTAGGTTATACTGTATGTGTATTACATATTGGGTGTATGTGTAGAGTTTGTATGTGCTTGCACTGTATGTGTTTAATGACAGAGGAACAATGTGCTCCCTCATCCCATTTGAGGTCCATTTATTCGGCCCTCTGCTATGATTACTGTAGCGCGTTTCTATGGTCACAGGTTATTATGAACACTTTTCTTGTCGGAGCATTTACAAAGGCTGTATCAGACGCGGAGGAGCGGAGGGAAAGGGACAAAATGTCCACATTTGGATAGGGAAGTGGGGTTTAAGGGTATAGTCAGTTATTGCTATAGCTAAATGTAAGCTAATACACTATTTAGTCAAATTCACCAAATATCTCCTCGTATTTCGCTATCTGACCGTTCTCTGTGCGTGTTGAAAAAATAATATGATACGTCTACACAGCCCTGGCTCCGTAGGAACATAAACAAAGTGGCGAACACCGGGCGCTCGCATCACCAAAGCCGTAGCGCTACACTTCACAATGCATTTCGTTGTGTGAAGCGCCGCCGCGGATGACCACGGAGCGATGCTGTGTTTAT
>JAODOY010000002.1:2143389-2158276 GCA_025399855.1 Forbesichthys papilliferus | reverse complement strand
AGGCACGTCCAGCTGGGAGGAGGCCTCGGGGAAGACCCAGGACTAGGTGGAGAGATTATATCTCCACATTGGCCTGGAAACGCCTCGGGATTTCCCAGTCAGAGATTTCCAATGTGGCTCGGGAAAGGGAGGTTTGGGGTCCCCTGCTGGAGCTGCTGCCCTCGCGACCAGACTCTGGATAAGCGGATGAAGATGGATGGATGGATGGATATTTGTGTAGTCCCTTTGCAATAGCAAATGCTCAGGTAGCCTATTTCACGATATCATAGGTGTATTTTTAAAGTTTACATATAGGCTAGTTTACATGAATGTTTAAATAAAATGTTAAATAAAAATGAATAAATAAATATTATCATGTGGACATTGAATGGTCCCTGAATACATGAACAATGAATAATGCCCATATAATTCTAGAATGTCCTTTTGGAGTAAAGCTCAATGCCATGTGAGGTAAAACTGCATGGTGTCTCGCAGGGCTGGGCTTTCCTTGAGGAGATTTATAACCTTGCTTTGGGCGGCCTGCAGCCCAAACACTGCAGCACTCCCTTACTGCTGGATGGTTTTGGACAACAAAATGTATCTGTTTGACAGCTTTGCTACACTTAAGTCAAATAATGGTCAAGGTCTGCTTTTTAACATTGTGTGCAATCTGTTCCTTGGCATGCCCATGCAACCACTCAATCACTGGCAAAGTGCAAATCACAAAGAACATGTATAGCATTGTTTATAATCATGTGCATCTTAACAATCATAAAGTGAATACAAGGTGCCATTTATCTTAGCGTTTGTTTGTCTGCAAACACTTAGATTGATTTAGCCTTTTCTGGGAGCTGAACAACAGGTGTCTTTGTACGTTTGGGCTGCAGTAGGCAGAGCGAATCCAGCGCTTAGAGTTTCAGCCTTTGAAACTGATACGGGCGAGCTGCTTTTCTCAGGGCTAACCCCAAATCTGTCGATGATGGACAGACCACCCAACTCAGGGCTCCTATAGGCACACAGCGGGTCTGCTTGGGGCAAAGGCGACCCCATGTCTTTCTCCTCTGGGAAGGAAATTGATCGGGCAAATATGTATCAAGCACACTGGTCGCCTCTCATTCATATTCAAGCAAGCAGAGTTTTAAACAACGGCAGAGCACTGCATAACTATAGACGCAGCTGTATATACAGTAATGTGACTGAATACAAATTGTAGTTTGAAAGTGTAAAGCAGTAACCAGAGGGGGAAAAAAATCTAATTTCCTTTTATTTCTATACACAACAGAATGGCAGTGTGGATTGTAAACCCAGCTGACTAAAAAAACACAACAGTGTGTCTCCTCTCTCCCACTCATGAAGACAAGGAGACCCCCCCCCCCCCCCCAATCCACTCCCTTTCTCTCTCTCTCTTTTTCGCGTGACTGTATAGAAGGTCCCTGCCCTGTATTCCAATCAGAATAAAGATTCCCCAGAGATGTCTTATTGCCAGAGCTGAGGATGCCATAGCCATTGGTCAGAGGCGTAGGACTTGGGGTTAACCTTGCTGTGCTGCTCAGCTGGCAGTGTTTCTTGGCGACGGTGGGCTCAGGCTGAGACAACAGACTCACGCCCATTCTCTCCTCTTCAGACTTAACTTATCATCTAACGTCTTCTGGTCCCTCTGGAGGGAAAACCAGCCACTGAAAGATGTTGTTTGACTTCTGCACCCTGCATGGTCAGAGGTCAGATTGATAGTATGCAGGAGGCTTTTCATTTAGCAGCTTGAGCACCAGCCTTCTTTAGCATCAGTCTCAATTTAAAATGTTGGATTAACTGCAAATACTGGGTTGAGGTTAGGCATCCAATTTATTTGAACAGATTCAACACTTTATTGATACATCATTGTTGGATATTTTGGATTATTTTTGATATTTTGTTTCTTTATTAAGAAATAAGAGGTTTTGATTAATTTCCTAAATGGGAATGATGTCATTACCAATCTGCCTACAGGATTCTGGAGGAGTTTGAAATATCAAATATAATCTGATTGTACAGTACACTGTATGAAATAATCTGTGCCCGCTAATGATCGGAAGCTCCGCCCAGCACTGCAGTCAGGAATATATTAATGAATATATTCCTGACGTAAAGCAAATGATTGAATGGGGCGTACAATTGCATACAGACGTACAGTATTGGCAGGCAGCAAGTCCGTGAGTAAGATCAGACAACAGCAGACAAAGATGCTACTGTGAGAGTACAGCATTTTACGTGGATATAAATGTCAAAAGATACTGTGTAAATCATCCCCTTTCAGATAGTTATTACCGTGTGACCCATTGTTACAGGTGTGCCAAGTCAGATATTGGAGGCAAGTTCTGTTTGGCTGTTAGGGGGGGGAAACAACTGAATCAAAATCCTAAACACATGTTCCTTATACTCGATGAGATCTTAGATACTGATAATTACTTTCAAGGTTTTCTCGGGTGAGTACTTATGAGGGAACCCCTCCCCAATTAAACTGGGGCCTTGTGTGTCTGTCTTTCCTATCAATACAATTGGAACCGGATTGACTTGCGCAGCCTCTTGGCAACAAACAACACAAAGTGGCTCTGTAAAATGAAAGCCTATCCTCTGAATATAAAAAACAACTATTTCTCTGCCTATTGTTTATGAGATGTATCAATCAAAATGTGTATGTAGGCATGAAATCTTTGTATATAGCTCAAGAGCTTGGTGTGTAGATCATAGGATGCTTCTCTGTCGATGAGGTATCTTTATTTCTGACATGAATTAAACCATTGCAGCGTAAATAACAATGCATATAAAACAATTGGATTGCGAAGAAATGGATTCCATGATTACATTTCTCTGAAAGTTTTTTGTCAAAACGCTTACTTCACCCCGCACTTTGTTCATTACTCAGACACATCTGGTTGACAGGTGCCATGTCTGTTAAACATTGAGTCATTTCATTCCAGAAAGGAGGAGAAAAAGAGCTGTGGAGGACAAGGTACTCTATCTTGTATCTGTGATGACATCAGGCTCGGAGAGTTTGCTGGAGAGGGAGAGAGAAAACCTTACCCGCCGTCAACTGCTGTCAGTGCCCTTTCAAAGCACTGATTACTCCATTTCCAAGGGCCTAATCTCTGTAAACAATCTCTGTTTTCATTATCTTTTAAACTGATTAGCTCTATGAATATAACCTTCCAGCATTGGACTCGAACAGAAAAAAAGCCCTGCCATATTGATGCCAGCTGTGGCTGCATGACCTTACAAGAGAAATAAAGCTGTGATACAAACAGATCTATGACTGGACTGGGAGTTATACAGTGTGTGACTATAAGCCAGGCTTCAACAGTATGACAGACATCGGATGAAAATAAGATTTTGTGGGGGAAAATCCTTAACCTACTTGTGGTTTTGCACAATTTGCAGTTGGATATGCACTCAAAACCAATGAGTGTAAAGTCTAGACCATCTTCTTGCAGACTAGATTGACAGCTTATTGACAGACACACATTGTTATCTTCTCATCACCCACGGCTATCACAGCTAATATCAAAATGCTTACATGTTTGCCATGTGTGCCGTTGGAAGTGTAATTCTTCTGTTTTTGTTCCACCACATCCATTTCTTTTTGGACAAAGTGAGGTAACATTTGCCAACATGCGTCTGCATCTGCTAACAAACACTTCCAATATGCTGAGAACAACATTTTGGCCTGCTTCCTTCACGCCATCAGGCTGTGATGATCTGTGCACCTGTCTCACCCCCCTGCCTCAGCCTTGAGTCTGGCAGGGATTGACGATGCTGTCTCAACCTAACAACTATTTGCCCCCCATAACATCAAAGACGCACGAGAGTCAAATTGAAGCAGTAAGATGAAAACATGGTGATATTTAGCGGTTTCTTTTTCATTTTAGCCTCCCAGTAAATGAACCCTTTCCCCCAGTAGTTTGTTTAGTGTTCCTTCATTCGTCAAAAATCACTCTAAGCCAATGAAAAGGTCTCTGATAGAGGCTATTGATGTAAATGAGAGAAACTGTTTAATGTCTCATGCCTGCAAAATACGTACCTTCTGTTAATCATATTTGGTAAATAAACTTCCAAGCCCAAGCCATTTCGTGCACAGGCCGACACAATTGCTCTGAACTGTACATCACTCAAGAATACAAATTACATTCAGTAATGTGGCCGTTCTTAGTCTAAGTATTCACCTGTGTCAACAAGTTTAGGCTATGGGTTGTTTGTCTGAGAGCGGGATGACGACCTGCGTCACAATCCGCCTTGATTAAAGATAATGAAACAGAACTGATCCACGCGAGCTACAGAAGAGGAGGCAAATTGGATTACGATACTCTGGAATGTCGAAGAATAAAAGGGACATTTTGAAAAGATGATTTACATCACCCCCACCTGAACTTTCTATTTTAATTAGCTAATGTACCTCCATTTGTCATAGCGTGACACTGCATGATTCAAAGGCAATTTGAGATGTTGGCTGAGCTCTGGATAAGTGGGGGAGTCGTCAGCACCCTCTACTGACCAGACATAGCTGGACCTTCATTTCATATTCTTTCCATTTGACATCAAGCATATTTGGGTGTTTGTCGTTTTCTGATGTGGCTGCCACCGATTACTCTCCTAATAAAAGGCAGATCGATTCCCCAATTTGTTTAGTCATATGTCAAACATGTTTCACATTTATTGCAGCACTTTATTGAAAGCAAACCCTATTTAGGGACGTCACAAATAAATTGAAAGGGACTGTGCCACGCAACTGTCGCACATTCCCTCACACAAAAGGAGAGGTTGGGTCAAGAAATACAGAGGCTCTGTGGTTCAAAGACGAGCAGCTGAGAGGAGAGCATGCAAAACTGTTTTTCCAGCAACCACAGTTTGACTCCAGCTGTTGGGTATACGCAGAACTGTTGATAATGTAATAGACCACTTCACTCCTGCCAAACACATAGCACAAAGCAGTCTAAAATAGATGTGGAAAGCCTTTTATTACACCTTAAAAGATTTGTGAGACCAAATATAAACCCTGGTTCTAAGAACATTTATCATAATAAATTCTTTCCCTGCTATGCATACTCTTACTCATGGGGACAATAAGTCAATATAGCAGATATATATTTTAAGAAATACATTGTTCTTTTCTGTGAAAGGGAAATAAGGACTAATGACGTCTGGAGCAATGGTTTGCATCAGTGCAGATATTCCCAGATACTGTACAGACGACTTGGCCCTTTTGACCTTTGTAACCGAACCTGAATCATTATGTCACTGTCTATCCAGTTAGACAAATTAGAGGCTTTGATTGAACAAAGTTTACGTGAGAATGGGTATTGCATTTCAAACAGTACAAGGAGAGATGGAAAAGAAAGACAGAGATGGCGGGTGTGTGAAGAGAAAAATATGTATGCAATGTAGAGTCAGTGCAAAGTAAAGAATAGATAGATAGATAGAGAGAGAGAGAGAGAGAGAGAGAGAGAGAGAGAGAGACAGAACAGAAAAGGGGACAGGGTGAATGCTAGAGAAGGAGGGTGGGAGAAAAAAAGAGAGTGAGAGAGAGAGAGGGAGAGCGAGAGAGAGAGGCCAACAGCTGGATAACCATGTATATACTGTAACTGTGCAGATAGGTAGGGTTTTGGCGTTGTGCCAGAGGTTCTACAAAGGGCTCCTAACATCTGTTTGAGAGTAGATTCCTGTACTGTGTTGTAGTAAAAATAATACCCTCGTTACCCTCGAGAGCCTGTTCTCTCAAACACACTGGATCGTGATCTTGCATACACCGAGCACTCTTTGGCTGAACCACTATATGTGAGAACACAGCCTTCTCAAAGCTGACAAAGCCTCAACTGAAGTGTTATTGCACAGCTCAATCATCAACATAGATGGACAGGTGGAGAAAAGCTCGGTGGATCCTTTCAGAGACAGAAGTGGTGTGGTCTGTGGTCTTTGGTCTATTACTTGCAGTTGGCCATTATCGCATTATTAAAGCATACTGGGCAAGTTAAAACTCGGCCAAACTGCTGAATTCCACTATCAGACCAGTCAAGATGTTAACAGGCTGAATGGTACAAATCAGAACAAATCAGGTTTCAACACTCTATTTGGTTTTACGAGTATAGGCATTATTGGAATATGGGCTTTAACATTTCAATTTCCAACTAAATCAGCCATCATGAAAAGCAAAACCACAAGTTTACAGTATGGATAATTAACCGCTAAACCAAGAAGCATTGGCAAGTGAGATGAAACCACGTAGCCTACCAAAGTTTTCCCATCGAGACAAAAAGGAAAAACTTGTGGGACAGCTCTGTTGGTTTGTCATGACGAGGGTCTTTTTTCCCCCTCTGCCAAGAACATATGCAAGCAATTTGTACAACAAATGTTGGTTTTAGACTGTGTTCCTTGCATACTGGTGGCTCCTCAAAAGCAAGCGGGCTCCTTTCCTTAGCGGTTGAAAGCAAAGAAAACAAATTAATTAACGCTATCTTTACGCAGGGTGGCCAACGAAAGCAGCCGTTGAAATATTACACCATTAACAAAATTCACATGCATCTGTCTGTGTCTTCCATCCCCCGCTCGTACCCAACCCCTCCTCATCCCGGGCCCGGCTTGCGCAGCGCCCTTGAACGAGGCTGAGGGACCACCTGCGTGAAAGAAGAGAACCTCTGTTATGTCTCTGCTAGGGAATGAAATAACACGGAATCCAGCGCTGCAAATAACTCGCAGCAAAGATCATTTTCCACATGCTGCTCGACAAAAGGTAAAATAAGAACAGATGATATCCTTCTGTCTCCCTGGGAATTCGTAGCGGCACCCAGCAGCCGTGCATGCCCATCGCTTCGGTCGCATTCGCTGCTGACGTGTCCCGCGCTGCATTGCTTGACCCCTTTACATGGGGCTTGTTAGCTGGTGGTGGTGGTATGAGTTCTTGTCCCTGATAGCCGCCGACATTGAGTCGGACATTTTACTATGCCCTCACTTAGCAAAGGTTAGGAAGGGGTGGGGGAGGGGGTGGGGAACCTGATCCCAGATCTGATGGTTATGCGTGAGCTGTCAGGAGCAACAGGGAGGCCTTATTCTGGCCTCTCTTCTAAACTAGCCATCCATCACGACATAGCGAGGACTGTAATAAGCATTACAGGCACCACACTAACCACTGATGGTCTGCGAGGAGGCTCGCTGTTTGAAGCGATTCTTATTCTCTTCTGGCAGAAGGCGACATCTTTGATCTCCTACGTCTTTGTTGCCAAGGAATTCACATAAATAACCAACACCTGGTGTAATCATAAGACAAGTGTTACGGTGCAGGCTAATACCTGAGTGTAGGATACTGATGAAACTTCTACAGTAACAGAAATGGATTGCGAGATTCAAAGAAATTGGAATTATTTGAACTGAGTAAGCTGTTGCACTGAGAACCCAAGCAAGGTTTGCCCAATAACCAAATATACAGATGAAGCACTTATTGATCCCAATCCATGTATATTTCAAATGTAACCTAATTTCCAATCCAATCCCGTTTTGACAGTTGAGTGGGGAAATGTACAGATCTGCCCCCTCTCTCTCTCTCTCTCTCTCTCTCTCTCTCTCTCTATCTCTCTCCATCTCTCTCTAGCTCTGTGTGTCTAACAACTTCAAAGCTGAAGCCATGCTTCAGGTCATTATCTCCATTTCTATGTCCTCTGCAGGTTCTCAGCATATGGAAGCATTTTCACTCTGTATTTTTTGTCTGCAGCCATAAATCTGCCATGTCAACTATAAAATATAACTGACCAGCAACAGATGTACTTGATGATGGCTACAAAAAAAAAAAAAACATAAAAATCCAAACTCTTCCACAACTACATTTTCAGCCTGACACCTAACGTGTAACCAGGACCCCCAAAACAAATTGTTATTGCATGTGCACAGGAGACAGATATGGAGCAGATGAAAAAGAATACACAAAAAGATCTGCTTTTTAAATCTTCTAATAATCCATTTTTTATATATGTATACACATCTCCCTTTCTCTCTCTGCTCTCTAATCCCTGTTCTTTTCTCCTTAGCTGAGACGAATCTTCCTTTCATCATCCTTTGCAGGGAAGGCCACGGTGTCTGGCCGCACAAAGCCTGACCATTCCTGACTCCTCATCAACCCCGCGGCCCAATTTATCACCCGGAGGCCCCCGGACATTCATCACGCCTTCCCACCTTTCACATCCAAAAACACACACACACGCACAGAGTCTCAGAGCCACTGTCCCTCCTCTTGCTTCAATACAGCCGTGACACACCCATAAGATTTATAGGGGCATAATTAGTAACCGCGAAAAAAACACCCTTCCAGAGGGATCCCTATCGGGTCACCATTACCATGCTCTACCTCGCCTCCCGTGCTTCTAAATGGACCATGGAGGTGCCACCGCCAACACTGACAAATGGGACGAAGCCTCTGGGTTGAAAGCACGTTGAAACCCAGCTAAACATCTTTGTTCAGCTCAAAGTGATCGGGACCCCCCAGGGGTCACAACATAGGGAGTCTCAGAATGAATATGTATTAGTAATCTTTTAGTCTTTCACTTCGTTCTATTGTCTTGGATAAAATGGGCACAAGAACTTGTTTATTGTTGTTATTGTTTTATGCTATAGCCTTGTCTCCCTCCAGAGGGGTCGAAAGCTAGTTCTTTACAGGCCAAATCATTTCACAACTGCTGCTCTATAATCACTACTGTATCAACAGTGCAACTGAATGATTCCCAGTCATGCCTTTCAACTGCAAGTTGCAACCTCACTATTGACCACCCACCATTCATGAAAGCAATAGTCTGTCGAATCTTGTCAAACCACAGTGCTCTACGAGGATGGTTATGTGATGAGTTGACGAGAAGAGAGCTCTGCCTGAGGAAGGGGGTTTCCGAAAGCAGTTTCAAGGAGGTCTAAAATAACACGTCTAATAGTAATATTGTGCTATTGATGTAATTATGCCCTCCCCACCCACCCACTGTCACATATGTCTCAGGAACAGCGAACTAATTAAAACATTGCTGGAGTTTGTTTTTATTTCGTTCCTCGCAGAGAGACTGTCCTGACAAAATAAGCGCATTATCTGCGAAGGCACAGGTCGGTACCTGTTTTGCCATTGTGCTCATAAATTATATAAAATTCCCCATTCAATCATAAATTATACAGTCATTATTCACCAGGTTGTGTTTCATATCTACCACTAGTATTACCTATGGCACAAATCACAGGTCACCTGAAACAAATGATTGACCTCACCATTCAGAGGTGCAGTACTATATGTACTGTACAGGCCTATGATTATGTGTAAAACATTATCTATGTCAGATACAGGCAACAGGTACGTTTTTGTGAGCAAAATACACCTTCTGATCCTTATATGTATTAAAGGGACATTTATTGTTTATTTGTGTTTGGAATTGTGGTTGAAACCAGCCTTACAAAAACATTGTCACGTCATTATCCACCCCTCCCACTAGCGCCCACACGTTTTGACTGCTGTTTTCTAAACATAAACTATGTGAGTGGGAGAATATTTGAGGTTATGGGGTTCTGGAAACAGTGTTAACAAGTGTGTCTTTAAGATGGCGTGTTAGTGTGTTGATAGTTCATCATAATCTCCTCCCTACATAAAAGAAAGCAAAAGTCTAAAATGTTGTGTAGCAAAGAAAAAGAAATAACGTATAACGATTCGCTTCGTCAAATCTGATTTAGGCCTGCGCGTCATCGGCGTTGGGATTTTTGTCCAGTCACCGGTTTAGCTGCTGGTTGGAGTACTGCACACCAAAAACATTAGGCAAAAGGCGAGGAGACACCTGCTTCAAAGAGGAGGTGGAGAGAATTTCATGAACTCCGGTAGGTTAGCTTTCACTGAAACACTTGTTGAGGAGAGTTTCAAATATGCTATAATGAAATAGGGCGATTATCGGCTATACAATTTAAAATCATTCACCTACAACTTTAATCAAACATAGAGTAGAGCAGCGATATTATATATTTTTTAAACAGTAAAATATGTGCATGCTTTGTGGTTCAGTCGGTAATACATTAGATTTATGAAATGTGTAACCTTTCAGCTTGTCAGCTGCCATTTGCTTTTTTTTAACAATGATGAACTGCGCTTCTGCATCTGTAATGGATTTTAATGCACCACAAACTATTACTAGAGTTTCCTACCGCCGTGTCTATGTGGTTTTATCTTAAGTCTTGGAACCGCAGTCAAGAGCAGCCAGGCCACAATGCGCAGGAGGAATGAGAAGTTTCGTCGTGAGCTGGATTTTATGGGGCTGACTGTGGACACTACAGCTTTACGTACGGCGATAAGATAGCATACACAGCCCGGCACATCATCGATAAAAAAAAAGTTGGACTGGAAGTTCACATTCAATATGAAAACTGATGCGCGTTAAGAAGGGATGCCAGCCAGGCGTGGCTTGCATTTGAATATGCAATGTGAGAATGCGTGGGGAGTATGTATATAACGGGGTCGTTCCATCTGATAAACAGATATCATGCTGATGAATTTACTGAAGGACGATTAATGAACTAAAAGAACTCTGATAAGAAGTAAAGCACAGCGCGCCGGGTAGTTTTTGCGCGTAGCCTATGCTGTTTGGACTTCTGACCGTTCCCCCTCCTTAATAAGTCGAATTGCATTTTAATTGAATTAATAGATCTTGACAGCTTTAGCCTACATAATGGCGGAGGTCGGAGGTGTTATGGGGACGCTTGATTTGGATTTACAAACCTTTCCTTCATTGGGAAATATTCCTTTACCGGAGTCGCCAGTGGGCTGGAATGAGCGCCTTGGACAGATTGAAGGGAGGCTTCAGCGAGGATCGCTGACGGATTTCGGTCACCTCAAAGGGATTCTGCGACGGCGGCAATTGTACTGCAGAACGGGCTTTCAACTCGAGATATTCCCCAATGGGACGGTGCATGGGACAAGACAAGACCACAGTAGATTTGGTGAGCCGAACTGCTTTTCATGGGCACATGTGGAGATTTACTTTTTGCGATTGAAGAGACTATCCCATCAAACCAAACACTCACTTGTTGTTTTATCAAATAATTTTTTTATGAAATAGTTACAGAGGTACTGCTTCATATGTAGTTGTTAAATTGTCAATTTACCAAAGTAATACCACATGCAGGTATTAGGGTGTTGATATTACGCCACAGTCGTCAAGTCGACAGGAACACACAACCAGACACCTTTTACGGCAGCGCTGTGTGTGGGACGCAGGTGTCTTTTTTAGTCGATAAGAGCAACGCGCACAGCCTTGGTGCGCGCGTCTCACTGGCTGTGCGCTCACGATCTAGGCGAAACACCTTCAGTGTGCAGGCGTCTACCGCTGGATTTTGCTCACAATATAAATCATTCGGGATGTGCTTTGCTTAAGAATGATAAACATATGAGGTCAGGGGGCAGATATGCGTAATTCTTGCGCTTCATATCCATTTAGTCATTGCACAGGTGCAGCCTTTCTTGAGCGCTGGAAAGATGTGAATAACTAAATTAAACCATGACCATTGAGGAATTCATGGAAGGTTTAATGCTCACTCTAAAGCCAAAACAGACAGTTTATGGGGTTGGGTGGTCCGTGTGTTTGTTTCTGGCTTCACTTATCTTCAAATGCAAGGCCTTGTAAGTGCTGCAAGAATGCATTGGCTTTGATTAAAGGGATATGAAACACGCTCTTCACCCCACAGAAATTAAAGGGATCTTCTCTGTCATTCTCTGGCATCCGATGGAGTCATGAAGATGGGGACCAGGTGTTAAGTTGGTGCGTGCCAGTTAAGGCTCCCAGCTGTATTCTCTCTGACTAACCTTTGCATCAAAGATCGAGGAAGTTCACAAACAGGCAATAGCTTTTAATTATGGCGGTTATACTTCCACCTTAATAGATGAGTTTTCCAGTTTATGGTTATGTCCTCTGAGTCAGCAGTCCACCGGCCATTGACCAACACATTAACTTCTTAATGCTTATAGTAACACAGTATTTGGTAATCTCAGTAACGTAATTTTTTAGCAAATCAACATAAACATGTGCAAAGGTGTTGCATCAGTTAGTACATAATCCATACACGTGTCATTGTTATTATGCTCTTTGACTGTAACAAAAAATATATACAAAGAATCTAAACTGAATAACAGTAGCTATTCTTCCACATTGAATATGTGACAGCTGTGCAGTGTAAAAGGTCCATTCCATTATAAAGGCTTGGCCGCCTTTTCTGTAGGCTTGGATATCGCTGCGGTGTGTGTGTGTGTGTGTGACCGATGGTGTGTTGGATCGCAGGTATCCTGGAGTTCATCAGTCTGGCGGTGGGTCTGGTGAGCATCAGAGGGGTGGACGCTGGCCTCTACCTCGGCATGAATGAGAAAGGAGACCTCTTTGGGTCGGTAAGTCAAACTCAACCTGACCCTTCCCAGACAACCTAGTCACTCTCACACCCAGGCAGGTATACACATTAGGTACACATGAAGCCTTGGCAATCGTTCTTCTGCATGGTTGTGCATTATGACCAAAACGTCATATCCCGATATAGAAACTTTTATATCCCGATATAGAAACTTTTATATCCCGATATAGATACTTTTATATCCCAATATAGATACTTTTATATCCCGATATAGAAACTTTTATATCCCGATATAGATACTTTTATATCCCGATATAGAAACTTTTATATCCCGATATAGATACTGTTATATCCCGATATAGATACTTTTATATCCCGATATAGAAACTTTTATATCCCGATATAGATACTTTTATATCCCGATATAGATACTTTGATATCCCGATATAGATACTTTTATATCCCGATATAGATACTTTTATATCCCGATATAGAAACTTTTATATCCCGATATAGATACTTTTATATCCCGATATAGATACATATCACGATATACTGTAGCAAGTTCTGCCAATTAACTTAATAAATCGTTTCTTATGATATAAATCGTTTTATCGCACAACCCTACAGCCTCACGTGGTTTCAGGTCTTTAACAGAGAATCCACCATTGTCAATACGCTGTCACTGGGAAATACAAAGTGCAGTTCAAGAAGTGAGTTTGTTATCTGGGTCCTACACTGTGAGACAAAACAAGTGTTTAGTCTAAAACAACCCTATTTCAAAGTTATTGAGTGCTACAGTATACTGTAGTATATGTAGTACAGTATACTGTAGTGTATAATATACTGTAGATGTTTGTGTACACTATATACTGTATTACGGAAGTATACAGTAGTGTAAACGAACAGGTACAGAATATGAATGGGATGGACAAGAAATGATCGACAGCAATGACGGAAAGGATTTTATGTTTTTCCAAGTGGAGGATTTATAGCCAATGTTCCAACACTGAGCATCTATTTGCAGTTTGTAGGAGTCAGGAAACCGGCCCTCTTGATTTGGTATTGAGATATGCTAAAATATTTACATATTTCATCCGAGTAGAGAGGGGGATATTTGGAGTTGACTTCGGATGTGTTGTTTGAGGTGAAACTGATTCACACATCATCATTCAGCTGGCCTTGGCTTAATACTGACCATTAAAGTACACAACAGCTCTTCTCTTCATACCGTCATACACACATCACTCTGAATTATGCATTTTGTTTTGCCCCGATTAAGTCCTTTGCGTAGATGTGGAGGCATTAAAGGAAGATAAGAAAACATTAGGAATGAAGGGGGGCTCATATCAAGTGTCCTAATGCCCTACCGTGGGCCCCTCAGGTTCGAGCAACCTCTTGACTGTGAACAAACTGAACAGAGGCCTCTATTAAGCATGACAATTATGTTAAATAATGTGCGGATATAATTACTATATCCTATCAGTCTCACATCCTGCTGCTTTGACCTTGGGGGCTGGGAAGGTCATCTGGTAATCGCACACTTATCTGGGTCTGGCTCCCAGGTACCGGGGCCTCCGTCATAGACGATCACCAGACCTTGACAGTATTGTGATGGTGTGAAGTTCCTGCGTCTATGAGGGTTAGCAGAGGCCCCCGTTGTGTGGTTCTCACGGCTGTGTTTGCGCACATCAGATCACCACACAGCTGCAGCCAGGCAGAACCTGCGTGGCGGCTAATTGACTCAATTGTTTACCGGAATAGAAAGGGGAAAGAACAGATTTTACAGCATGTGAGAAGAACTCTGCACAGGTGCTTGGGTAAAAACTCTGAACTGTATCCCGACTGACATCTGCTCACTGTATTTATTGTATCAGTAAAAAGGCACTAACATTTAAATGGTAGAATTTAGGCTTAGCGTTTTTAGCTCTTGCAAACATGAGATTTCTCATATGAGAAAAACTGCCAGCAAACGCTGTTATCCCAAGCAACATCACAAGGTGTATGCATTAGGCATCTTGCTCATGAATGCTTACAGGTCGACCAACTCCAGGGCTCAAACCTATGACCTTCCTTCTGGAGGTCAAACACCCAGACCACTAGACTAGCCCACCCCATGCGTCCACAGCCTGTCACTGCACAGCGTGTGAGCGGTGCCGGAAGGCTATCAATACGCACATCTGCTCTGCTCCCAGTGGCTAATAAATACACAACAACTGTTAGCAACACTTAGTAATGAGGTAGTGTGGCATCTATCTGCTCTGTCTCTTACACATCTTGTCTTCCTTACAAGCGACTCCCAACGCGGTGAGTTAATCACTAGCCTTGGGAGGGCTGGGGGCTGGAAGGCCGAGGCTATGATATCCTCCATTGTTCTCACACGCTCCCCTAAGCCAGTGGACACTCACCTGCTGATCTCTCAGTCATCGCTCATACTGTCAATGGGAGCTATGCTGGAGCTGCTCTTGTGTGTGTGTGTGTGTGTGTGTGTGTGTGTGTGTGTGTGTGAGAGAGAGAGAGAGAGAGAGAGAGAGAGAGAGAG
>JAODOY010000002.1:2100539-2117859 GCA_025399855.1 Forbesichthys papilliferus | reverse complement strand
TTAACAGATATAAACAGATATAAACTATGATTTAGAGTTGTTGAACTCACAATTCAGGTTATGGATAAAGAGATGTTGATCTGAATTCACTTCCTACAGCGTCTCTCCTGGCTTGTCCCTAACCTGTGATCAAGCTCCATCTTTGCAATGCCTTGCTATCTCTCAACCTTATCCTCTCACATTGTTTTGCTCCTTGGTTTAACTTTATTTCCTTGGTTTGTTTTGTGAATAGACAGAATTTTAACCACACCTTGGTTTAAATTCTGAGTTGACGATGAATATTTTCCCATAAACATGTGTCTGTTTTATATTCCTGCACAAGTCTCCTATCACATTTTCATGCTAATATTGCCATTACGTATTGATTATTAAGAAGTACAGTTTACATTGGTATGATTTAAATGTGCTAAAAGCTATACACTCCAAGTAGCACAGTTTTGATTGATTCGGATTCATCCACCTATATTTATATACTGTACAGTTTGAGTTACTAATATCATTGATTATTATATTAATTTCTTACAAGTACGTATTTTTATTAGAGCATTTTTAAAGAACGGAGCACTCAACTTTGTTCCAGTATTTCCTCTCCTCTCACAGGTCTTCCCTTTCATTCTTCCCTCAGATTCCCCCCGATGACAACATCATGTTTAGCACCCTGGAAATGAAGAATGAGATGGGTGGTGCACCCGGGGATCTGTCCCGGGGCCTCGGCACACCCGGGGACCCCCGCAACACCATGCTGGCCTACGAGAGCTCCACGCTGCAGTACCGCAGGGCCGCCATGGCACGCCAGAACTATGGCCACAGCGCTCTGGAGCGCCACGCCCAGAAGAAGTCACGCCTACGGAGACGAGCCTCCCAGCTTAAGGTGAACATCCCGGACCTGTCTGACGTGAACTCTATCGACAAGTGGTCCAGGATGATCTTCCCCACTGTATTCTCTTTCTTCAACGTGGTCTACTGGCTCTATTACGCCCATTAAACAAGATGGCCGTGGGAGAATGCCAGCTCGCAGTGGGGTCATAGAAAGTGCGGGGAGGTGATTTTGGAAAGTGCGAGGGATGAAAGATGATGAGAGAGAGAGAGAGAGAGAGAGAGAGAGAGAGAGAGAGAGAGAGAGAGAAACACAGTGCACCTACCTTGTTTTCGCTGATTCATTTTAGAAAATGTGAGGAAAATACAGGGACTTTTTTGGAAGGGCTGCAGCACCCAACATTTCGGTCAGTGGCTCTTTCGTATCGGGGGAACACCTCGACGGCTCACTAACATTTCAGAATAACGGCAAGATTTTAACCACAGACCTGGTGCCTGTTTCAGAATATCAATATATCACTAATATTTGTCATTTGTAGCTTACTCTTTGTGGATCAAATATTTATGCTTGTGTTTGCATATACTTTAAAGATTTGTTTTGTTTAGTATATCTATTTACTTCGTAGCCAAGCTGTCTGCATCCAGGAAAGCTTTAGAGATGATTTTCAAGGAGTGATCCTTGATTGAGACTATTTTCCTATAATTACTGTATATCAAAAACATAATTTAAAAGCATGCTTGTGTTTGATTTAATTTGAAACTCAGTCATAATGATGGAGGTCAAAGTATTTAAGTTTTTTCTAGTTGAAGTTATTTGGTCCAGTTAAAGTCGAGTATTTTGCAGCTCTCTTACACATTGCTTATAATGTTCGCTTTGAGGGGAGGGGGGAGGTAAGTTCCACCTGTGGTCAGTAGGGGGCACTCTTTTCTCTGGGTCTTCTATGGGTCTTCAGTACTGCCGATTCTGAAAAGAGCAGCTTTTCGTCTTTTGGACTTGTGCCACACCGAGGACTTTGTCTGGATGCTTCAATTCCCATAGCATCCTGTGAAGGAGAGTGAATATGAACAGTGACGCTTTTTTCTGAATTAATTTTGTTCCGCTTCTGTTGTGGTGACAGAATCCAGTCCATTTCACCATATACCCAGGATGAGAAAGGGGAAAAAAAGATCAAGTCGGACCCTTGACTTTGATGTGTTTTAACAGCTTTAACGTGACATAAGTGGGTGTAAGAATGTTGCTGATAGATGAGGTGAAGTTAAACCCTGTCATTGCAGTGAACGTTGCTGCATCAGTATGGTAATCCACAGTCATTATTAGTAGAGCTGAATGATAGAAATATGATGCGTTTCTTTATGATTACATTTCTGTTTAAAACATTGTAGCTACAGTTATGTTCAAAGAAAAAGACAAAGTACATTTTTTAAAATCAGTACATGTGTAAATATTCTGAATTTATTCTATTTACAATGGGCCTATCGTTGTTTTTGCAGTTAACTAACAGGTACATTGTCCCATTGTATTACCAAGAAGAAGAAGAAGAAGAAGAAACGTTCGCTGGGGAAAAACAAAAACAGAAAACAAACCACACTTTTGCTTATCCTGCACTTTTCTCTGTTTTCTCTCTTTTAAATGACTTATACACGTGATGAAGCTAAAGCACTTCCAGACACCATCAGTCAGATCTGGGTCGATGTTTTGTTCTCCGGAAATGACTTTACAAGGACCCAACTGTCAAGTCAGTGGTGCATATTTTGTATAAAGATCCTGTAAATTTCAATTGTAATATTTCATAATGACTTGTAAATATCTTGTGTAATGATTGTCAGAAATTATGAAGATGTATCTAAATTCAATTAAAACTCAAATCAGCCTATCACTCAGTTTAATGAATACATTTTGTAATGTGTATTTCTGTGGGCCAGTGGTTTTCAAAACTGTATTCGGAACCCCGGAAAATGCTAAATCGTTAAAATATAAAAATACAAATATTTTGAATTCTTTGATGTATATTATGAAAATGTTTTCAGTATTATTATTAGTAGTAATAGTCCATATTCCATATGTGATGCTAATAAGAATGATGTGTTTCATACTTTTTGAAAACCACTGCTGTACTTGACCTTTGTGAGGTGCGCTTGGAGAGCTTGGTCCTATAAGCAGGCAAATGCATGAGTGAATATGAGAATACAGTGAGAGATTCAGCTGGGGCTGTTCACTGGATAATGGATGGAGAGGAAAACACTGGTGAACGATTATGTATAGGGGGAGAGGGGTTTTTTAAGGGTCTGGGCTGAACTGTGTGTAGTCAACATTGCTTCAGCCTCAAGAGACATTATAGGGAGGGAGCTGCATACTGAATCAAACATTCTCTGGGCCCGATGTGGCCAACTGGCGTAAGGGATACAGGCCCAGGGTAAATGTAGACAAATAAGAGTATGATAAGTGAGAAGGCGGAGGGTTCTTTCCTTGACCTAGTGTATCTTACCATCGCTCGGAAGATAAACCGAAACCGATGTATACCGTTCCCTTCCTGACCAGTTACATAAACACATACTTTAAATATTTAGTATAGGAAAAAAGTGAATATTTAATGTTTGACAGGGAACGCTGTTATCACTGTGACTAATGTGCTGTTAATGTTTGATGGAGCTTCTTCAAGTGTGTGGGCCAAACAGAGGTAAAAAGACAGTGATTAATGTCCCATTCACTAAAGAGACTTCAGAATTCAACATAATAAAATAGAATAGACAGAACTATAATATAATATAATATAATATAATATAGTAGAATAGAATAAAATAGAGTAGTTGCAGTGTGATGGTAATATAGCCCAATAAAGTGGTGCTGTTTGATCTAGTTTACTGGACAATAATGTGTTAACTGGTGTTGATTTGTTTGTTTATGCTAATTGGAAGGCATTGTATTTGGCTACAAATGCTGGTGTAGGCCTAAGTTGAAATTGTGTATGTGTGTGCCAAGTTTAGGCTCTGCTCTGCATCTTGCAATTTGATTAGTACTTACTAGTTTGCCATGCAGGCATTCTTTAGTAAAGAGTGTCACCAGAGTTTGAATCATTGCCAATTTCCTTTGTTCAATTACCCTCTTTAACTTAACTTCCAACAGCAGTTTCCAACAGCATATATGACTGCTGGACAGACAACATATCTTTGCACATGCTTCTAAATCTTTGGAAAAAAGTAACGTTTTTGTGTGCTTGGCCGATTACCAGCCAGTGCTTTATATGAGATGAGTTTTTTCAGGTAATCGTGTCAGGTTATCATGTAAAATTGTCAAAACAGTCCCTCCTTTCCTGCTCCCAAGCTACCCTCGCACTGTCCTAGGGGCAAAATCACCCCTCTTCTCCCCTAGCGCTATTCCAAACTGCTGGGGGGTCAGGGCAAAGCATAGGGCCAGGCAAGGGTTAACCCAATAGGCCATGTGCTGAAGAGGCCCCTCTTAGAAGGATCTCCATATTTTCTAACAGGGAATTATGGTAAATGGTCTGCATTTACAGTATATAGCACCATCGGTGTGTGAATGGGTGAATATGAGGCAAAACACTGTGAAGCGCTTTACAGTGTGAAGTGCTTGCTTTTTCCTCTTCGTCAACATGCGTGTGTGTGAGCATACGCGCATACGCGCATGCACTCCTGCGAATGCGCGTATGCTCACGCACTCACGGCACATGGCTGAAAGTGCGAGGACATCATGCGAGCTCACAGCTGCGCCACTGTGCCATCGGTACGTCTGCCAAGCCAAGCCTTGCCAGTGCTAACTGTAGGACTCCAAGGAGGGTACTAGTCTGGCGCACGGGCATCACGCCACTCCCCTGACGCTTGTATGTAGTGGAATAACACTGCGCTGCCCAGGAGGAAGAGGAGCTGGCCTGCCAACGTCAGCTGTCAGCGATTGGAGAAAGTGTGATAAACACTTTTTTCTAAGTACCGCCTTATAAAAGAAATAGGCCTATATGGGATTTTCAGAGGATAGTGTTTAGGGATCGAATTACATTATTTCTTACTGTAATACATGTCCAGGTCCACCAATAAAGACGAATGGGTTTAAATGCATACAGTTCAGTCTCAATGTGCTTCTGGCCTGTTTATAAAAACAGGTTCAGCCGGCTGTGGAAAAGACAACATATGCCATTACGAGGAAGTAGAAGGCATCCTACATGCTTGCCATCTGTCCAATTCATAACATTTACAGGTTCTATACAGTAGTAGCCTACTGCGAAACTAGAATACTGTCAATGACATTGTGTGTGTGTGTATGTGTGCTCAGCTGTAATAATTAAATGTTACTGTTAACAAGTTCTAGCAAGTGCCCAGCTAAATCTTCAATACTTGTCACTACTACTTACTACTATGAATCAGTTAGAGCACTGTTCTGCTCTACCAGTGCCCTCTGAGATCCTTGAAAAAGATTCTATGTCCCTACAAATCTTGCATCAATATGTAATGTCATGACAAAAATCTGAATTTGTACAGAAGCCTTTGGTTTACCTGACCTAACTGAACCAACACTGTATAGGCATAGCACTAAACAGCCCATATTATCAGCGAATTCTGCTTATAAGACAAAATATCAACAGCAGCCTTTGAATTTATTATATGGTCAGCTGTAGGCTATATGCTTTTGCATTTCATACGTGCCTTTTTTTCTTACTAGCATTTGGACTTGACCTTGTTTGCATTTTATTTAGCCATAATCAAAAGAAACTAAGGAAACCATTAGTTATGATTAGTCTTCAGCTGGTCGTTTTTTCCTTAAAAATATGTAATCTCAGTAAGCACAGTTTACATAACTGTATCCATCTAATAATTACAGAACGTCCACATCGTTAGGAATGTAAAATGCTGAGACAACTTACCTGGCTGTCAGTGAATGGGGCGGGCTCAAAGTAAAACACATAGCCAGTCTGTTCACAGTTTAGGCACACATTCAAGAGGAGAACGTTGGTCATCGGAGTGAGAGTGGCCACAGCAAAGTAGACTGTTTAAATTCAGTTGGGATGTAACCGCTTCTGAGAAAATACAGAAACGCCTAAGAGATTAGCCATATATACAAAATGCCTGAAATATACATACTATAGTAAAAAAAAACGAAAAAAAAAACATTGGATCTGAGAAATATAGACAAAATGAACTAAGTGAGAGTGAAAGGTGAGACTGGAACAAATGGTCAAACATTATAGGCGACTTTGAAGAGGTGGGTTTTGAGGAGCTTAGCAAACGAGGTGACCGTGGTGGCATGTCGAATGTTCAGTGGAAGTGCTTTCCAGAGTCTGGGGGCAGAGCAGCTGAAGGCCCGAGCCCCCATGGTGGAGAGGCGGACTTGGGGGGTGACAAGAAGTCCTGTAGCGGAGAAGCGAAGAGATCGGGAGAGAGTATATGGCAGGAGAAGGTCAGAGAGGTAGGAGGGAGCCAGATTGTGGAGGGCCTTTTATGTAATGATGTTCTGAATGGTCAGCGTGCCCAAGAGAAGGACATTCGAACCCTGGTCTCCAACCTGCCTTACGAAGTAAGGTAAACCTCTATGAGCAGCTCTCAACTTTGTCCCGGTGGTGAATGCCTTTCAGCCCGAGGTTGCGCTCATCCCTGTATCATCTTAGCCCTGACGGCCCTCAAAGGTGGCTGGGAAAAGATCAGGAGATGCAAATCAGGCAGGCGCCAATCAGACCACACGCCCTGCTTCACCAATCGCAGGTAGCTAACAGTAATAGCTGTTTGTTGACAATGCAATGCTGCTCTTAGATCTATCTTGACCTACCTGGTGGTGGTATGCCCTTTAGGATGTGCTGAGCTATGCATCATTTTCTGTATACTGATAGAGTTTTGTGTTATTGTGATTGAGTGCAGGTCTGTTTGTGTTGCTTTGGATATTACCTACCTGTGTTTTACAGTCTGTGTGTGTGTGTGTGTGTGTGTGTGTGTATATATATATATATATATATATATATATATATATGCTTTACTTCAACTGTGTTCCACCACCCCATGGGAATTTATGACCTAGAAATAGAACATGTGTGGGGGATAATTCTTCTTTTATAGAGCCACACAACAATATCTCATATCCATCGCCCTTTTGGTTAGATTCTCATGTTACATCAGAGACAGCAGTGAGGTTATATATTTTTCAAATTCTGGCGCAGAATGAATCATTCCATCGCCAAATCAAATCACCAAAACATTGCCGCTTTAACCCTGACATTATCTTCAGTTAGTTCATTCATGGTGGGGTGGCGCTGATGTTGTACAAGGAATATGGATTTTATGTGAAAATAATGCTTTATACACACCATCCTTGATGTTAATGACTTAACAATTTCCCCTAGAATAGTTAGCAGGGAAGGCAGCTTCAACTGGACATCGTGCGTGCGTGCGTGCGTGCGTGCGTGCGTGGGTGGGTGCGTGCGTGCGTGCGTGCGTGCGTGCGTGGGTGGGTGGGTGGGTGGGTGCGTGCATGGGTGCGTGCGTAGAGATGGGGTCCAAGTGGTCAAAAGCACAATCTACAGTCACAACTGTGAGCCTAACATGCAAGTCCCTATGGGTCTCAGAATCATTCACACCGATGAAAAAAACAACAGTGGCTTCAATTTGGGCTCTCGTGGCTTACTGAGCGGGGAGGCTGAAATATCCATTGTCTTCAAGACCCTGCATCAAGGGTTACAGTTCAAAACGATACACAGTGCGACATGTGAAACATCCCAGAGATTTATTCTATAAAATAAAATTCACATCCAGTCTGTAGAGTATCACCCACTCGGTACAGACACAGAGAGAAACAGGCACTGACGTACAAAAAACAAACTCCTCCACACACAATCACGCAAACCTTCCACGGCAACATAATAGTTAAGTGTTTCTATCAGTGCAGGACCAACCATTAATAGAGAATGAAAATTAACCGTGTTCTTTCTCTTTTGACACACAGTATTCTCTCTAGTTTAGATGAGAGACTATGGTGGAGCATAACACGCTGATAGATGGGGTTTAGTTCAAACACAGCAAACCTTTGCTGACACAAACATACACCTTCCACAGAGACATGTTGTCAATCACTGTCATGTAAATTACATCCAGATTTAGCCAGAGGGATCATTTTGAGGTATGAAAAAATGTATTGAATAAATCAGTTCTGGTTTAGACACCTCCCCAACCTTACTTCAGCATTGGAGCATTGGACAGAATTAATTTGTGTTGGATATACCAAATATTATTTTGCATACATAAAATATTAGTTTATTACTTTTTACTTTTTATTAATTATTACTCTAGCTGCGTGGGTGCTTTTTAGCGCTAAAGTGTGAAATAGTAGGATTGACAATATTATCACCTAACCTAGGTGATTTTCTTATTAATCATTAATGTTTTTGCTGTAAAGTTGGACATTTTAACATGAGAGTCTACGGGGATTGATTTCTTTTGCAGCCAACCTCAAGTGGCCATTCGAGGAACTGCACGTTTCTTAGCTCCAGAGGTTCCTGCTTGCTTGTAGCACTTCAGGCTATCACACTTTGCTGACTCGCGGAGGTGCTTTAAATACACAGTGATGATCTGTGATAAGCCTAATAACAACCTGAACCATTTCAAATGTTACGTGTGAGTATCGAGCAAAGATTCCCTAAGTTATTCTGAAAGTGGCCATAAACAAAACTAATTCCAACCCACTCACTGCTCTCTCTCTCTCCAACAATGCCAGCAACATTATTGGGGTATAATAGGATAACATCAATTTCCATGGGGCACCATGGCTTTCATATCTGACATTCCCATCCTGTCCTCCTGATAGAACCATAATGGAGGAGAACCACTGATGGGGAATACATAGAAGGTAATGAATACCTAACAAGATGGTGTCTCTCGTTCTCCTGCTCCAGAGAGAAGCCTGATAAGCAGCAGACCGGAGTTGGAATAGATAGTCTGCTACTGAGAGGCTGCACAGTGTGAAACACGGACCACGCTGTTGGCTTTGTAGTGTATGCAGGTATATATCTACATAGCCCTCTGTCTCACCTAACCCCACACTTAGTGCTGCACCCCAGTGCAGAGCCTGACTCCACCCACTACAAATTTGAGTGGGAGGGGCTGAGAGGGGGACCCCCATTAACATTAACGTTAACATTTTAATTTGATGACATACAGTAGGAGGGAGCGTACTAAGTGTACCGTTGAAATCCATCCAGGTCCTGGAGTTATTTTGTAACAGATATGACATTTAGTTCTGTTTTCAGCCCATAAAATGCTAATTTTTATAAAAGGTATGACAACAATTTATCTGGCATGTCAGGTTAGTAGGCAACACCCAGACAGCTAAATCTACCATGCATGGCCTGAAACTAAGTCAATTTATCCCATAATAGTTTTCTGCAGAAATACTATTGTGGCCTCAGATTGACTGACTTTGGAATTATTAATGTAATATATATTCAAAATACCAATTAACGCCCCCAGAGAGAAATAATGACTGCATTGATTTAGTGTGGTTTGCATAAAGGGTGAAAAGGTCCCCCCCATCCCCCCAATAACCCAATCCAAACGTTGAATGCGGAAGTGCCGTCTATTGTACCCTCTCTGTTTCCAATTTCTCTGAAAGGGAACACTTCTTTCATTCCACGTTCTGGGGGGGAAGGGGGGGGGGTATTCATTTCCGATGCCAGACCCGCATCACGCACTTTTCTACGAGCTTAATTAAATATGTTAGAGGATGAGAGATGCAGGCCACTTCATCTGGCTGAGGACTCTGCCTGGCATGCCCCCCTACCTGGTGAGCGGCCACCTTGACCCTGCTGCTCTGTCTGGCTTCTACGTTATTCACCATGATCATCCTGCTGCAGGTGGACACGCCACATCTCCCGCATGTGCGCGTGTGTGTGTGTGTGTGTCTTAACCTCCAAGTAACCTCTCCCCTTCTCTCTCTATGTGTCCGTGGAGCTGGTGAGGATTAGGCAGGTCTTCTTCATCACCAATGACATTGACCTGCACGATGAAAACCGTCTCGTCCAGGGCGAGTGCCGGCCTTATCTTCTCAGACAAGACCGGCACACTTACAGAGAACAAGATGGTGTTCCGCCAATGTACAATCGCGGGCACCGAGTGCTCCCATAAAGAGAATGGTACATGATAGAAAAACGCTTCATAAAGACGTTCATATGTCATGCATACACATAGCCTACACACCAGATGAGAAGCTCAGATGACTATCGTGCTTTTCGTGCTATACGCCTCGCTGTCCTCAATGAGCGCAATTCAGATGAAGAGGTCATCTTTGACCAACTGCCACGGCCCCAACAGGCAGCATGGTCTTTAAATACTGAGGACACATCGCCCAAAGCTTCCCCGAATCACAGTGGCAACACACGGAAGAGCAATGTCACAGGAAGGGCGTCGCAGGGCAACATGGCCTTCAGCAGTCCGCTGGTGAGCCGATAACCTGGGTCAGAACACACATATACACAAATGGCTCATATAGTTCAAGTAGAAGGTGTTGCATTCAGATTAACATGATAGGGCAGCCGATACGGTCTCTGGTTGGTTCTACTTGGTGGATGACACTGTACACGGAAAGTTTATCAGCAGGTCCTTGGTTGAAATGCACTGCGAGTCACACACAATTAGTTCCTTGTGTCATGTGAGTTTAGTGTGAGTTTGATAGGGAAACAATTCAATGTGGATATTAAACTTCATAATATATGTAGCTACCTACTGTATAGTACCTTGTCCTATATATTACATGAGTTAATAATTCTGTTCTATTTACTTATCAGAATAATTTGTCATTTGTAATATAACATATGGAAAAAAATAGCATTGCCAAATACCTTTTCCATTTTTAAATAGTATTTAATGCATATTCCACACATGGAAAATATGTTTTCTTTCCATAAAGGTATACAGTATTTGGAGTGGTGATGTCACACAATGTAACAGAATACAGTATAAGGTCAAAAATTCAAAAAGAAAAAGCTAAAAAGCTATTCAGCAGTCAATATGCTTGCTCTTACATGTTTTTGAAACCTATAAATAGACATTTACGAGACCTATTTTGGGCTATAATTCATGCACATCTGACCCACCCTGCCGATATGAGGATTCATGGTCCCGGCTCTCTGTTGTACAGATGGCAGCGCTGCTAGGTGTCAGAGATGAGCACATCCATTTTGGCTCAAAGCTGCCCTGTGTCTGCGAGGCAGGGAACATATGGCCTATCGTGCTGAGATACATTAGGAATGGACTAGCGAAGTGCTGATATCACATAAACTGTGAACGTGCACTATAGATTAGTCACCGTGTTCTTGGTATATGCTACAGTAGACCGACGACTTTGTTTCTATTTTTGCTCGACGTGAAGTGCAGATGCCAGTTGTTGTCATGGAGAAGCTAGCTGAGACAGCAAAACCCTTTGTCCCAATGTTCAATGCTAAGAGACTCTAACATGATACCTTATGATGGATACATAGTAGGCTATATTACAGCTCTATTGATATTTGAATGAAATGTGTGAAAAAGTCCTTCTCCCATCTATATTTCCTATCTCTCCCTCTGCCTCCCTTTAACACATATACAAAGACACGTACAGTATGAATTCATTAACGTGACTTATATGCATATCTCGTCCAATCACATCCTATTACAGGCCTGAAAGAAGGAAGGCAAGAATGAAGGCTAGAAGAATGGATGGATGGATGGATGGATGGATGGATGGATGAATGGATTGAAGGACGCATTTTTTGTATTCATGGCCTATTAATTGAAGACCTGATAAAACCTTCAGCGACAGGAAACGGAGGTGATCCCAGACAGGAAGCTGCTTCAGAGGCTTGCCATAACAGGGTGCATCGGCGGCAGCCAGCAAGACATGTAGATCCCCACCTGGACTTTTTCCTGGCTCTTGCCATCTGCAACATGGTGGTGGTTTCCACGGCAACAGCTCAGAGACAGAGGGTGAGTGCTTCGCATGCTGTGACTGGTTGTAAGGCAGAGATGAGTCTTAGAAATGCAAGGATGAAAATAGTCCTTTTTATGTATAACCAGCTGCACTATCCAATTACTCTGTTTGTCTGTCTGTCTGTCTGTCTGTCTGTTTGTCTTAGTGTAGTTAATGTTATATTTATTGTCATAAATACATTTACATTTACAGCATTTAGCAGTTGGTTTTATCCTAAGGGACTTAAGCTTAGTATATTTGTCAATAGATGAAACAGGTCATGCAGCAATTGTAAGCAAGCGTCATTTTGCTAATGACAGTATTGCATTATCAGGGCTAACACACGTTACCAATACAGAGTTCACTGTAGTGCTTAAAGGTAGGCTCAGTCATTCTGGAGAAAGCTTGCAAACTTTGAGCTCAAATCAAAACAAAAACACATCCCCCTTCAACGCAACAGTGTGCTCTCTCAGATGCTCCTCCCCACACATTGAAATGTATTGCGAAGGCTAGGGTATTCTTGTTGTGAGTGGTGTTTGTTTGTGTTCCTATTTATAGAGACAGACCAATGCCAGGGTTCCTTTTCATCTGTGATCACTGCTCATGTCCATAATTGCTCTATACGATCAGTGTCGTCCTAATTCATCTGATTACCATCATTTCCGACTGTGGTGTTCTGAGCTGCACTGAATGGAAACAAGGGACAGATTCTCCTTTTGTGTTGGTCATCAAGGGTTAAAGCATGTAACTAGCCTTTTAGCCCAGTGAGAACATTTAGTCATTTTTGGGAGTTCTACCACAGGTTTTTACTTTTTACAATTATTTTTACTTTAAAAACATCCCTAAAGCTATTATATGCAGTGTAAAATAAATCATCTCATAACGGTGTGTCCTGTTCCCGCTTTTATTCTTCTTAAGACGTTCAAACGCACCTGCGTCCAGCAGCCCTATAGACACCTTATCAAAACTCGCAAGGAAGGTACAGTAGGCTCCCTTCTTCAAACCATCACCCCCTGGCGTCACGGGTGGGGGAGGACCGTGCGCTCTCCGAGTGCTCTGTCAAAGAGCAGGACCACTGCAATGCCACTGGGGAAATGGACGAGCCCGGAGACCTCACCACCGTGGGGGCCCAGGTGTGGACTCAGATAAGCTGTGCTATGAGGCGGCCTTGGTTTACGCGGCCGAGGAATATGGCTTAACCCTGCTATCCAGGACCCCGACAGTGTGTCTGTGAGGCTGCCACATGGAGAGCAACTGGTGTTTACGGTGCTAGACTCCTTGACCTTTGACTCCAACAGGAAGAGGATGTCTGTCCTGTCAGCTTGGGAGCAGGAAAGGGGGGAGTGTTTTGACAATTTTACATGATTACCTCAAAAACCTCATAATTCATATAAAGCACTCGCTGGTGATCAGCCAAGCACACAAAAACGTGACTTTTTCCCAAAGATTGAGAAGAATGTGCAAAGATGTGTTGTCCAGCAGTCATTATGCTGTTGGAAGTGATAATGTAAAATAATGTAAAACAATGCAAACACTGTAAAGCGCTTCATAAATGCAGTCTGTTTAACATTTAAAACTCCAATGAGCACATACTTCTTTTAGTGCATAGCGGCTGGTACCATGACCTATTCTGCTCCCACACACACATTATTTTGTTAGAAACATCAGCAATGTGCTGCTTTGTTTTCCTTTAAGTACCTAAAATAAATGGTTTTATATTGAACTATTTTCTTATATCACATTTTTCACCATACTTTAATTCAGTGACTTCTATCTACCAGGTTTCAATATTTATGAATATACAGTATATTATACACAGCAAACTTGTATTTTGTCAAGTTATTTTCAGAGCATTACTACTCAGAAACACCTTGACTGCTATGCTAAGGAAGGGCTGCAGACCCTCTGCTTTGCAAAGAAGGTACTTCCATGAACCTCTTAAAGGTTTACCATCACGTACAGTATGTGTACACCAAGACCTGCTGTCACTATGTCGTGTCAGGTCCTGAGTGAGAAGATGTATGAGGACTGGTCAGTCATCAGGCAGAGTGCGCTGGCCACAATAAAGTTGCTCTTATCAGTGACAGCGCTATTTAGCTTGAAACAAATCTGACTCTGTTAGGTAAAGGTTATTGCTAGGTAAAATATGTATTCATATTTCACAGAGGCGATTGCTCTAATACAATAGGGGAAGCTAAATATATGAATATACAGTATATCATATACGGCATACTTGTATTTTGTCATGTTATTTTCAGAGATTTGTGGGAAGAATATAGCAGCCACTACTCAGAAACATATTGACTGCTCTGCTAAAGAGGGGCTGCGGACGATCAACTTCCCCTACAATTTAATAAAATATATGAAATGTTTTATATATTTTTGGTTCACTAAAGTATCAAGTATATATCATTGCTATATAATTATTACTAAGGGTACAGCATCTACACTATATCCCTTATCGAAGTTGAACCTTTATTAATTTAGCAATAATGATATATGCGTTTGTGAACAGGGTTCAACAAGACCAACGGAAGCAAGGCCCCATAGACCGCTATTGAAGATGAGCTTCAATGGGATAATATGAGAGATTCAAGTGTGCTCTGTGTCTATGGCAAAAATGTCAACGGTGATTAGATAACAGGCCAAAATGCCTAATTTTGAGTCCTGTCCTGACACACAGCTTCATTGGGGGTCAATGAGAGCTTTTCTCATAGGAAAACACATCTCAGCGTTTATTGGACAGTAGGCTTCCTTTATTGCAAATGTGTCCCGCCTCGAAGCTCAGCTTCTTTGTTTGATTTTTGGCAGATTTCTCAATGAGGGCAGACCCCGTAATAAACAGCCAATCATTGCCAGAAAGACATTCCGCTACATTCATATACAGGAACTCAGAGACGGTGTTTGGATTTCGTACTTTTTTGCAGTTTATTTCTAGAGTTCTCAGTTCGTTTGGTAATTAGGCCTGCTTGTTCGTGTTTTGTGATTATAACTAGAAACATAATTTATCGGCTTTTTATGCAACATGACAGATACAATTAGAGAGGTCAGTTGATTAGGCCAAAGGCTACTTCAGGAAAGACTTATTAATTCCCACCAGCGATTTTATTCAATAGCAATAATTTCAGCCATGTTGTAGCCTGTCTTTGCGCTTCCCCTGTTTCTGAAAGGACCAGCCGCCACTGATACGCATACTGACAGCTTTGAGGTTTTTTCAGTGCAAATAAAAATAGTTAGAAAAGCACAACAGCGCAGTATAGCCAAATATTTCATAATTATACAAAGATAGAGTGTTGAAATGGATTTCAATGGAGCAAAAATGGAACGCTGCAGGTCTCATAAGTGGGCGTAAGTCTGACGTAAGCAGTGCCCAGAGAGCTAAATACAGCTGTGGCCTCAGATTGATCGTAGGTACTTAAAGGAATTAATGTAATATAGTCTTTCATTATTGCGCCCAGAGACAAATTATGGGCAATATTGTGGTAAAATCAGTGGAACGCTGGGACGTTCTGGTCTTCATAAAGGGTGAAAAGTCACCCCCCTCCTTCCGAAAATGTGCCGTCCGTTGGAACCTCAATGTTAAATTATATTCTCTCTGGTATAGCTACTAAAGCAAATTAGCATGGCTACTCATGGGAAGCAAATAAGTTCTTGTTGCTAATCTACCTAAATGTTACTAATTGACGTTTAAGTGTGCTGCAGTTTTACTTTATGCAGTGCAGTTTCGACAGCTGAAAGACAAAACAACTCAAAATTCTACAAAACTCTAAAAGTCTTCATTATAATCTCTATCTAGAGGTATAGCTTTGAAAGTGTAAATTAACAATTCAACTAAATTAATATGTGCTGCTGCTAGTAATAATAACCACACATCATGCCCCACTACCACATCACATTTCTTTTTAATTTTATAAAAATGTTTTCTTCAAATATTTGAAATAAAAATTGTTTACACTATTTTGAATGGTGTTAATAGCTGGTTGGGCATTTATTATTATTATTTTTTCTTGTCAGTGTTTGCACATCACAAGACAATAATTGGGTCATAGCATGACATCCTACATTGTGCACACACACATGCACATGCATGCATGCACGAGGAAGGGGTCACAAACACACACGAGTGTTGCGCTCTGATGTTGAATTCAGGTCAGCTGCAGTCTAACCTCCCTGGTAATTGGTACCCAGGGGCCACAGGTATAGAGGGCCGTCTGCAGGAGAGCGTCCCTGACACCGAAGCGGCGCTGCGGGAGGCAGGAATCCAGGTGTGCCTGCTGACTGCTGACAAGCCAGAGACAGCTGTCAACATTGGCCATGCCTGCAGTCTACTGGAGGAGAATTACCTGATGATCAACGTGAGCTCTCAGAACAAGGTAAAGAGGCCAGCTTGGGTTAGTTGTGTTCTTATTTGCTGGTCACGGTGATAAAGACAAGTTTAAGAGAATACAATGATTAAAACCTAACTATAAAACAATGTTATGTTAAATAAAATACTAAAACAAAAATAAATAAACATTTTACATTTTAAATCAAAGTAATTCAAATAAATTAAAGGCCTGGGAAAAACTTAATCAATCATCTTTTTTCAATCATCTATTTTTAGCCGTGTCTACTTCAACCTTCTTCAGCCAAGTGCAGCTGACATTAAACTATAAGTCTGTATTCTTTTGATTAAAATTGCCAGTTTTACCCATACTTCAATTTTAGTTAAAGGTCAAAGTATATATTCATCTGAGGAAGATAAGATATCAGATGGCAGGTGATGGGGAAGGGGGTTCTGGTTCACTGTGGTTATTAAAGACCTTGTGGAGCTAAGTGAGGAAATATGCCCTTCATCACACCCAAGCCTGTCTGATCGTCCCCAGCCTCAAATAGACTGAAATTACTCTTTGCGTCTAACGGAAGCATTGGGAACCTTCTGGAACAGAGGGCTGCTTTGCTTCACCAATAGGGACCAGACGTGGGTGATGGATGGACCAATTTACCCTGAATACAATATCTAATGCTTTCAGATCTAATTAAAAGTCCAACACACACACACACACAAACACATGTGCAGGCCGTGGTAACATATCATATTCAACCCGCCAAGGAAATATACCATATGAGATCTGAGCAAGGGAGATTGATATATAGGCTAATGAAGAATTTGTTCGGCCATAATACCATGACCAGTTATTTTCCTGAGAGATTCTCTTGTGTGTTCTATCCATACCACATCTAATCAACCTAAGAATAGCAACAGATAAAAAAAACAACAACAAGCAATTCTGGGTTGTCTGCCCATTTGTAGAATGTATGTTCTGACCACGTCAATGTCCCCCAAGGTTCTGGATGCACTAGAGACTTTTGCGGGCAGCCATGTTGTGTCTGGTGGGACCATAGCTTGGTAATTGCTTATAGTCTGACATCATACTGTAGAAGTGACTCAACAGTGGTGTTTGCCATTTGGCCAAGCACTAATACTCAGGGGCGGCACCAGAATATGTTCAGTGGAGGGGCAAGAAGAAAACAGGGGGTCACTTAAATGCTGTAATTCTTTTTAAACTGATCATTCAATTAAAATAGGGG
>JAODOY010000002.1:2089892-2100439 GCA_025399855.1 Forbesichthys papilliferus | reverse complement strand
AATGTTACCTGGCCCTAAACCGAAAATATGAATTGGCAGAATATCTCTTTACTGTCAGAGATAGAAAACAGAGGCAGACCAAATACCAAATACAGACTCTGTGCCACAAACTGGCAATCGAAAAAGGAAGATGTAAAAAATCATGGCAACTAAAAGAAGACAGAATATGTGGTCACTGTTGGACAGATGAGGTGGAAACAGAGATACTCTGCACCTTAAATGCAAAAGCATTTAGTGAAATAAGAAATTATTACTTTAATAAATTAGAATCTGAAATAACAGGCTTCAATTAACTAAATGAGTTCTAAAAATACTACTATAAGAATGTGAGAAGACATGTCTCGCTGCCAAATGTGTGTTTGCATGCCACAACCTGAGGGACAGTGAATGACCTTTGTGAACACACACACATACAAGCGCACACACACACATGCGCACACACACACACATGCACACACACACACACACGCACACGCACACACGCACACACACCAAGTGCGCACACACACACACACACACACACACACACAGGAGTAGTTTTTCTACTAATATGGGGTATTAATTATATAACACTTATGTTACATTGATGTTCATGTTATGTTCTGTTTACTGTCCAAATTGTATGGAGCAGTTATGTTAATGTCCAGGTTGTTGGAGAGCCTGTATTTTAGTTTGTTTCTTTGTTTTATTTGTTTTGCTTTGGCAACATTGTTTTTAAACTTTCATGCCAATAAAGCAAATTGAATTGAATTGAGAGAGAGAGAGAGAGAGAGAGAGAGAGAGAGAGAGAGCGAGAGAGAGAGAGAGAGAGAGAGAGGATGCCTTTGGTTTGCCAGTTCAATAAAAATAAAAGAGAGTGCCTAGCTTTCCTGTGGTTCCCACGCCTTTCCTCTTTTCCTATCTTGTTAACGTCCCCTCCACTTCTGCTGTGCTGCGTCACCGCGGTGACGGCTGGCTCCAGGGCGGAGGGTGCCTCATGGCCTTGAGGCCTCTGGAACTGAACGGCAGCTGTCAGCCTGCATGGTGTTGTCGCTAGATACCCAGAGCCATGAATAAGAGAGAAATGTAACACTGTTAATTACGTAGTTTTCTTGTTTTTTATTTTTGCCGGAGAGAGGAACCTCGTAACAATTTTCGGACGTTAGTCGCAAATAATAGCACCTTATAAAATAAGTAGAAATTATATGAATGTAAATCACTGCATTTATTGACTACTAATTACCAAATATTTGTAATGTAAGATGCCTTGAGTGTCTTGAAAGGCGTCCTTAAATACTGTACATGTAGTATTGAAGTTATACACCTGTTCAAATGCCCTCTAAGCGCTATCTAGAATTGTTTTGCATCTCATCACGTGAACTTCCGTTGTAGCGACTTACACAGCTACAGTGACTGTGACCGGCCTATCGGCCCGCCATGTTTCTTTGATGAAGCCTGTCTGCACTCGATAGCATGAGGGCCTCTGCAGCTGGATCGATGTGAGGTGGGACCTTTACGTCTGTGCACCTGTGAGAGGTGGTGTTATTGTTATGGCGCAACAGCACACACACTGTATTGGCTTGATAAAGGGCATATCCACCCCAATTTCCGTGCTTCAACTTTTATGATCTCTTTTTCACGCGCGCGCACATATACAGTGCACACATGCGCACGCAAACACACGTGCACAAACATCAACACAAACACACACACACGGCACTGTACAGTACACGCATAAACACATAAATTCTTGACACAATATATGGTGCAAGTAACCACACACACACAAGGTCAAGCACAGATGTCCCAGTTGCAAACACACACACAAAAAAACACACACACACACACACAGACACACACACACACACACAACATAAACACCTTAGCCCCTCAGACACACACAGTTCCACTCTACTTAAAATATAATTTGTTTACACCCACCCTGAAAAGTCCCCATGCTGTGGAATGTCTGTGATGGGTGGGGGGCTATGAGAAGCTCTAGTGTGTTTGTTAGCCTATAAATGAGGCTCGTGGCGTGCATTGTGGTTCACCATAATTACAGAGGCCTTGTTAAAGCCTGGGTTACACTCTGTCTGTCTGTCTGTCTGTCTGACTGCACTAGTCCCCTCCCAAACACACACACACACACACACACACACACACACATTCATGCAGACACTTGCAAGCACTCGCGCAGGCATTTACACATGAATGCACACCAACACACACAGACACATTATTATGTGGGTCAAAGGTTCTTGTTACACTATATTTGACTGCGCTTTTACATGGTGTATTACAAACAAACAAACAGACAAACAGACAGACAGACTTACAACACTGTTTGGCAGTAATGTGCTTTTCTTGTATCTCAATATACTCTTTTACTGTTTTAGGCATTGCATACTGTAGTAATAGCCACAGTTATTTAAATCATTGGCTAGTTATGTGCGTTAAACATTGCAGCTTTGTACTGTATAACGTATACTATAATTTCTTTGCCGGTGTGTGTGTCTAGGGGCGAACTGAAGCCTGTAATCAGTTCGCTGGATGTACTATATGGTTTCTGGTCTTGAGTGGCTCAATGACTCAGGACGGAGCAGTTCAGAAACAGGCCTGAAAAGCCATACTCAGCCCTGATTAGCTCTGATTAGAGCATGGATATTGTGTTTTTAGCACTGCTCTCCAGAAGTATTTCTGTATTCGTGTTCACATGCTAAATCTCCATCTGGCCACTGCGAATTCACAGCACTGTAGCTGAGATGTAAACACACACATTCACACATTAGTTCTGTCTTTCTCTTGCTAAGCTTCAGAGACGGACATTTACCAAACTGTGCTGTATGTCACATATCGACACCAGCCAAGTGTGTGTTCGTGCGCGCGTGTGTGTGTGCATGTGTGCGTGCGTGTGTGTGTGCACGTGCGTGCACGAGTGTATGAGTGTTTATCTGTGAGTTTCCATTTTAAGTCCATATAAATACATAGCAGGTGTGTGAACAGAACACATCCAACTGCACATGGACATGAATGTGTTTGTGCGTCAGCCAAGACATCATTTATTACACACAAAGTAAGCTACGTCAAACATTAAGAATGACACCTTAAACTGTATCCTATGCATCGTGCGACTGGTACAATTTGTTCTATAGCGCTAGTGTTGCAGTGCTCATCTCAGCCAGCTCAGTCTATTATCACCGACAGGCCTGCTGCCAGTCGAAACTGTTTTAATACCTTGTTTTCACACGAGCAGTATTTCGCTCCCGCTTATAAAAGCCAAATGACAATAACAATTGCATGTAAGGGGAGCCGAGACGTTTTCTTTTTACGCGGCAGACTGAGAGCTGGAGTTATTGCAGTGGGTGTGCAGCCCTGGTCCCCCTACACTACTCTCTCCCTCCCCCTCACACACACACACACACACACGCACACACACACACACACACACACACACACACACACACACACACAAAACGCTCCATCCCCTTGCGGCTTGGCAGGGAGAACCTGTGGTTTGGGCCGAGTTAGACTGATAGACCGTGGTCAGGACTAGACGTTATAGCTACTGTCTGTTTGTGCTGTACAATAACGGAACGTGGAGACTGGGCCTCGTGCACTGCTAGTGCTATTTTGCTTGTGGAAGAAAGAAAAAAACACACATTCCCTGGTAGTCAATGTTGAACTGCTTTAATACTTTCAAAAGCTTACGGTTTGAATGCTGCATGTCTGTCTTATTCAAAAGACAAGGACAGGGGATAGAGCATTGCTGCAAGGCATCAGATTATTGCGGCAGCCACGTTGATGTATCTCTCGGTCGTTTCTGTCAAATGTATTCTTGAGTACTATAGTAATGCATTTAAATGCAGCTCGGAGTGATAGAAGCTGACCAGCTGCTGTTACCCATGCCACATTTCACCGTTCAACCCACACAGTTCAAAGCCTTGCACTAAGTGTGTCTCATGGCATTAAACATTCAGGAGAGACAAATGAAAGGCTCTCTAAAAAGCACTAACGAATAGGCTTTTACAAGTCCACTAGGCTGTATTGGAATAAAAACCTCGAGTAAAGTGGTCTAGACAGCAGGAAATCCAACTCTGTAAGAATAAAACAACCGAAGTTAAACGCTTTTCCTTTTTGGTGGTGGTAAATGCATTTACTGTATTGTGGTTTACTGGTGGCAGAAATTCAATTAATGCCGCACAAATATCATGAAATATGCATATCTGAAGAGCGCTTCGAGAGCGCAGCTGGTTGGCTCAAAGAGAGAATAAAATTGCCTTTGTGTCTTTGGTGGACTACTACCTGAATGGGCTCTGACCCAAAATATCAACTCTGGTTTACCTCAATAGGACAATGGCAATTTCACAAGGGAAAAGGAGAAATGTGAAATTCACTGGCTTCAGTTAGCAAACTACATCAGTGTGGGGTTGTTACACCAGAGCATATACAGTATATCTCCTCACTAATGTTGTCACTTTGATGTTGGTCTGTCTGTCTGTATGTACTGTATGTCTGTCTGTTTCCACAATGTGTCCTCTAGATGTCAGTAGAGATGTTTACGAGCCAATGCCAGCAAGGCTGTACGGGATCGAAGTTCAGTATGTGTGTGTGTGTATGTGTGTGAATGTGTGTTTGAGTTGTGTGTGTGTGTGTGTGTGTGTGTGTGTGTGTGTGTGTGTGTGTGTGTGTGTGTGAATGTGTGTTTGAGTTGTGTGTGTGTGTGTGTGTGTGTGTGTGTGTGTGTGCGCGCGTGCGCCTGTGTTTGAGAACAAAATTGAGAGTGAAAGATGCGTGCGTGTGTGTATGTGTTGCGCGAGTGAAAAATGAACCTCAGCTTTCCCCACTGCACTGACAGCCTCAATCCAGTTGCCGTGGTGATATCCTCTCCCAGGTGCACCAGTCTGAGACGCACACGCACACACACACACACACACGCAGCTCCGCTTCTCAGGAGCCGGCATTACTTCCTCGCATGCCTTGACACCCTCTGCTAGCTGTTGTGCCCTTCCCCACAGCAGCTTAGACAACCATTATGAACGCCGGTGTCCCCAGCGCTGTGCGTGTGCCACACTATACGCTCTTTCCCTCCGCCGTCGTTTCCGCAGGTGTACCACCCTCCCACCGCGCGCTCGCTAATGAGAGCGAAAATGAGAACAATGGAGAGAGAAGCGCGGGGCCGCCAGCTCATCTGGGCTCCGTTGATCTTGTTAATTGCGTCCGTGGACGCGCTCCGCTCCCTTTGAAGTGTGTCTGAAGAGCCCGCTTCAGAGACTGGCAATTACCACACATCATGTAATTGCTGCAAGACAGGCAGCCATATGAGAGAATTCATGTAACTGTACGTGTGCGTCAGGGTTGTGTTTATGTCGACAATGTGTATGGACTGTGTGTGTGTGTGTGTGTGTGCCTGTGCGTGTACCTGAACTCGTGCGTGACTTATAATGTCGATGGATTCCTTCCAAGGTGCGGTAATGGCAAGCACCATCATATAACACATTGAGAACAAAATTATAGGCTGTGATGATGCTTTTTACAAATGCAATTTGTAAAAAGACTTGTTTAGTAAAAAATCTACAGTATCTGGATAGATCAAAAAAGAAAATCTTCTATTTTGGAATTCAATTAATCCCTTCCCACTCACAAAAACCACCATCACTGCAGTTTTTTAGCTGAGACGGTGTGTTTACATGCACAGCTTATGTTTATAAATGTTTTGAGGTCAATGGTACTGTAGGCCTACATTGTGACTCTTTGTGGCAAGCACCTTCTTCTGTTCCTTCAAAGGCGACGTAAAGTCCCTGCCTGCTCATGGCTTTCAGTCTGGGCTCCTTGGACCGAAACAGACAAAATCCACTGTGGTTTCCTTCAGCTGTGTCAGATGCATTGTGAGATTGCAATACACACTGTACATTGTTTAGGTATTAGGCTGGCTAAATTGTTCAAATACATAGACTGTTCAGCCAGATAGCTTCTGCTTGAACTGTATAGTGACTCTGACAGACGGATATGAACACAGATGTTTTGCATAATTTACATGTATTTTTATTAACATTTTTCCTGATTCAAAGATTCACCACTGGAAAGATTAGTTCAACGGGATTTTTTTGTTCTTTTTGTTAGAGCATTTTTCCTGATGCACAGCAAATGCAATTAAACAAAGCTTGGCTGTCGGTATATCAAAGTGAAGCAGACATTTAAAAGTTATGCATTGTTGCATTTCCAGCCACAAAGCATCTTCGGGTATACGACAAAACAGTTGTGCAAGCGTCAAGTGGCACCGGTGAAAGAGTTCTCAATCCTCATAGTAGATAAAAGCGCTTGTAAAGCACTTACTTTAAATGCCATTGCTGTCGCACACCTCACAACAACAGTGAGTTGGCGGTTATTGAGTGGATGACTTTCTCCTCAGAAGCAGGCAAACAGCCTTATGAAGCCATGCGGGCAAATCGAACTCTCTGACGCTAATGTAAAATTTTGCTCGGTCGGCTTCTATTTACTGGTCTAAATGTATTCATTACCTCTGTCCAGTGTCAACCCCTAACAGCGCAGACAATTGGCGTTCTTTGACACATCATGTTCCTGTTCCCTATGTTATCACCCAACATATCTTCCTACATCTCACCGAATGCTCCCCCCATCCAGGCCACAGCAGAGGGGCCTGCAGACCACATTGAATTCCCCTTGTGGATACTTCTAGATCCCCTGTAACACATCATGTTAAGATAAGACAAGATAAGATACGGTTACGTATTGTTCTGTGCCAAACACCTATATGAAATTAGCCGCAAACGTGCTCTGTGTGCTTCTTCTAGAGTCAGAGTAACTGTAACACAGTTTAACACGGTGCTGTGGTTGAGCGATACACATGGAGGCCCTTTGCTCCAGCTTCCCCACCTCAGCGCTACTGAAAACGGCACGGCATGGCATGGCACACAAAAGCAATATACTACCAGATACATACAGTGACGTACCATTTGTATTATTTTGAATTCTCTATGAGAGTTTTGGCAGAGACAAGTGTCTGCTTTAGCCTGTAACTGCAAAGCATTAACCTGTTTAACGTGTGGTTGCACAGTTGCACTGACGTAAGCCAACTATTGCGCATGCGTAGTAGGAGTATAACCTGTGGGGAAAATGGCTTTTTAAATCTTATTTTGGGGTAAAAGACACCAAACCCTTTAAGTGATTATTATCAGATTTGACTGGCAATTGTATGCATGCCGTTTTTATGTCCCGGTGACTATTAAAAGGGCAGTTATGGTTCTCTCCTCATTTATTTCAATATGGTCTTTATAATAACTGCCCGGAGACATTTCAAAGATAGCTGCTGAGTAGGGAGACTTGCTTTAAGGACTTTGGTACAGTATACCACTCTCTGCTAACTATAGCTGCTGGGTAAAACAAACGCACATGTACACTCACATTCCCATAGATAACGTGCACAAACTATGATATGTGAAAACCCTTTTTGCTGTGGTTGAAGTTGCATTGAGGACATTGAGATGGAGTCCCTGCTGGCACCAGTTGCATTGTGGGACACAACATACATGTACCAACACACACTTTACTACTGCAGAGAGAATCATGGCTGTGGTCTATAACCCACTGTTACCATCTATAGCAAAATATGTTACGAATGCTCTGATTTTCATCTAAATATATTTTCATCAAATAATAATAATAATTCTTCCTCTTTAAAGCCACCCTTTTTGAATGAAAGCCACGGTAACACCCGATCTTTAGTCAAACCATGTTATACAATTGAGGGGTTGGGGGAACCCCACAAAAAACCATGTGTGGCCTATGATTGGCTGGTTTGAGGAGACAGGAAGTCCCACGTGGAGCAGGCCAATGGGAAGAGAATGAGGATAATTACTGTATCAACACAACAGACCCTCCCGAGGCATGTAACTACACAGAGCCAGGTCACCAGGTCACGGTGTGAGAGAGAGAGAGAGAGAGAGAGAGAGAGAGAGAGAGAGAGAGAGAGAGAGAGAGAGAGATGGGGTTTTCAATGTGTCTGTATGACATACAGAAAAAGCAGTATGTATTGTACAACTATATGTTCTGTATAATTAGACCATTTAAGCAGACATATATGCATGATTGTTCACAGTACAGTTACACATACCGCACACGCCCAAGTACAATCAAACACCCTAGAAGAGAACACGCTTGTCTACAAACTACACACATGCATGCACAGACACACACACACACACACGTGAACACACGCTCCCCTTTCCACACACACACACACACGCACTTGCACACACAGTCCAATATCCACACACACACACACACACACATGTACATACACACTCCCCTTTCCACACACACACACACACACGTGCACACATAGGCTAGACTAGAAACTAGACCAGAAAGACGACAAGGGGGAAAAAAGGAGCAAGCAACGAGCCAACCAACTTGCCAAAGGGCAGTTAGCCAAGAGAACAGGAGAGAGAGAGAGAGAGAGAGAGAGAGAGAGAGAGAGAGAGAGAGAGAGAGAGAGAGAGAACCAGAGGGAGCGGCACAGGGCAGGAAGGCCCATACATAGCCAGCAGGAAGTTGCTGTGTCAGGGCAGGAAGCTCCTTGTTTGGGCACGGAGGTTTCCTGGCTGGCCGGGAACACGTTTCCTCTGCCGCTTGGCTCCTAGTGCAGGGATCACATTAAGGCTTCAGGGAGCTGCAACACTGGGATGGTCTGGGCTGGGTTGGGCCCCGCTCTCTGGTTTCAGCTCCCAGCGCCGCTCCCTCTCTCCCTCTCCCTCTCCCCCCCCCCCTCCTTCTTTTTCTGTTGAGCTGACTGTCTGTCAGCAGCACATAACCGTAGCAGAGCAGCCGTTCATTGTGCTCATAATGCACAGTGTATAATCGTATACGGCAGTTAGTGCTGCGCACCACAGCCCAGCTTCATTGTTCCCCCAGGCACAACAATGCATTTAATGGGTCGTGAGAGGGCTGTGGGCTGTATTGTAAATATATATAAATAGATTGCATTTTTGCGATAATCATTTAACCTATGTTGTCTGTATTTACAAGCAGGACTTTTGTGATGTTAACTTTGCCATACGGCACTCGTTACTTTGCTGTAGTGATATTTTTTTGATATTATAGTGCTTGATAAGCCATGATGTGTTATATATACAGTATTCTAATAAAATAACAAGAAAAAAACATTGTCGACTCTATACCAGTTGCCCTACTGTATATTATCTGACGTGAATAGAGAATTTGATGTTTATTGCCTGTCTTTTGTAGCCTATCTACTCAATCAAATATTGCTCTCAGATGTAAAAAATTGTCGTTGCGATTATAGTCTGGAAACCCTATTCGCATTAGCTTTTTCACAGCCACCCTGCTGGCCGTCCAATCAGGGTGGGGGTAGTGAGATGATGTTTAAGTCAAGCGTGCTTCAAAATGACGGTAGAGCTAGCTAGCAAAATAATTGTAGCAACGACGATTGGTAAAAGCTTCAAAATTGAACAGAGGTCCACCTATGCCCAGTGGGAAGAAACAACTGTTAACATTTCCCAATGGAGCGTGGCCAAATCAAGCTCAGAATATCCAAACTAATAAACTAAATTAAAATATTTATAATAATATGCGAGTTACAGTAACATAGTCAGCATTTTGTGTTCGTTAAAACAGTAATGATGCTCTATGACATTCTGAATGTGGTCCCCCCAGTGAGTAATATTTCCCACCCCTGCCCTACAGTATACCAGAGACATGGACATGGAGAGGCAAAACCTAAGGTAAAAGTTCCTGGAAGTGCTTGGTGGGCAATTTGAATGTACACAGATATATAACTTATAATAACAGATATATAACAGTCAATAAATGCACCGATTTACATTTAAAATATAATTTATAGGGTACTTTTAATATTTAGGCTAACTTCCAGGAACTATTTTGAGGCTCTACCAGCCGCCATTGCTGTGAAAAAAGTGTCCATTGGAGTGAACGGAGATGACGCGACTCTCTCTATACATGGCTCTGCTGTATGCTGTAGCTGCCAGGAAGATGATTGGACGTGGCCCGGCTCAGCTGAGCTCCGTAGGGAGGGATTACAGTACTGGACACACAGGATGGGACAGGAGACAGCAAGACAGCATGTCAAACAATGGAAGTCAGGGTAACGGGGGGCCGGGGGGGCCGGGGGGGCCGGGGGGCTGGGGGGCCGGGTTGTCAAAAGAGCTGTCAGACAATGGAAAATATTGTGGCGTTTGGGATGAAGTGCGTTATGGAAGTCTGTGTGTACAGTAGCTTGATTTTTCCCATATTAACTGAATTCAAATGAGCTATTTCGTTATTCGAGCAATAGTGTCTTTTTTGGGGGGGATTTAAATAAGGCATAAGACGCTGACGTGGAGATTGTTAACGCACAAACACCAATGGAGAAACATACTTTGGTTTTCTGTTTCACTTGCTCCAGCACACACAATAATATGAGGTAAACCTTGCCGTTTAACTGCAATCACTCTTTAGAGAGAGAGAGAGAGAAAGAGAGAGAGAGAGAGAGAGAGAGAGAGAGAGAGAGAGAGAGAGAGAGAGAGAGAGAG
>JAODOY010000002.1:2051555-2063909 GCA_025399855.1 Forbesichthys papilliferus | reverse complement strand
CCCCCCCCCCCCTCTCTCTCTCTCTCTCTCTCTCTCTCTCTCTCTCTCTCTCTCTCTCTCTCTCTCTCTCTCTCTCTGTCGTACCTTGTGGCTGTGTACTGTTTCTCCCAATACGGTGGGTGTCACTGTACTGGGAGAAACACACACATTCGCGTGTAAAAATATACTCGCACACAAACCCATGCATGTGCACACGCACCGCCAGAAAGGTGCACATGTTGCCCTCGAAGCGCTCTGGGGAGATGTCAGAATGTCACCAGTGTGATGGCTTATTAAGAGGGTCTGTCTGACCAGGGGGGACAGCAAATGAACAGGTTTTCTTCATCTGTCATTCTATGAATCATGCTACGATTAGATGCCACAAAAACACACACGCACATGCACGTACACACACACACACACACGCACGTACGCACACACTGCGGCCCCATGCACACATGCACCAAGACCTTCTTCGTGCTGTATCCTACAGCTAGCTAATGTTGTCTTCCACATCCATGAGCACACCATGCACCATGTTCAGGGGTGCGTTCAGAATTGGCGAACATAGCGAACGTTTGCGAACGTTTGCAAAGATATTTGAACAGTTTTGCGTCTGCATTGTGCTCGCCGCGAACGTTTGCAAACAACAGCAAACGGTTTGAGGAGGTAGTTTTCGGCGAACACACGTTGAAGCTGGACGAAGGGTGACAGTTTAAATCTAATATTTTTGGAATGTTTACTCAAAGCAAACATGTTCGTCACCAACGTTCGTCACTGTTCGCAAATTCAAACACACTTTTATAAATTACTACTGTAATTAAATAGAGAGCAGGTAAATAAAAAATGTGTTGTCCAGGAATGGATTGGATTTTTGGATCTAAATCCCTGGAATACTAGTGAATAAAGGCAGGGTGTTCTCGACAATGCTTGTAAATGCAAGTAGATGACTATACCTTTAAGATGTGATCAGTTTTGGCCTATGCTAATATATAGTAATACACAGAGGTGCATAGCTGGAATAGCTTTCCCTAGGATTTGGTTGAGTTAATTATATCAGCTGGGCGGAGTAAAGCTTGTACTGCATTTATGCTTTCCATGTTGTCAGACCCTCTTGCATGTTTGAAAATCAGTTATTAGCTTGTGTTGCCTCTTCGAAACTGCTGCTGAACAAATGAGAATCAGTATGACTGGAACTGGAGAATCATTTGTCTGGAACGAAGAAGTACATTCAGTGCTACCATTGGCACCACGTGGCACAGCTTATGTAAAAGCTACTGTAGAAGAGGAAGCAATGCCACTCTGTGCCAAAAAAAAAGACACGTATAGAAACACTAACAAGGACGAGTCTTGCAGCACGGTCGTATACCTCCTCAGTGTTGACATTGATGCGCTCATGAAACAACACAAGGCCCCATTGCAGTCAAACAGGAAATAGCCCACACCCCCACCCCCCCTCAAAAGCAAGCTAGGACAACAGCACGGCCTGATTGGGAGCTGAACGGTCGCAGTTGTTACAAAGCGCTACCGTGAGCTCCATCGATTATCAAAGGGCTCTGAGCGTAAACGGGAAACCTACTGATCTTTCCTGAGCTCAGACATGAAAAGCCACCAATGACAGATTGTAGCCTGAGCTAGATTGTGTCGCAGCACAGGGGGGGTTTCTGGTGCCTGTGTTTTTTATATATATATATATATAAAGACTCCCTGGGCTGCGGTTATATTTTCTAGTTTTCTTTGTCAGACGCAATAAGAAGCAAGTTTTATCTAAACACAGGCCTACACAACGTGTGAGATATTAAGTGAAATGGTGCAAGGCAATTTTCTACTACTATCCTTCTTTACTTAATTACGTAATCACGTGTTGAGTGACTCACAGATAATCACACAATCACGGGTGTTACATTGTACAATTTTTCAAAATGTTCAGCTCATTTCTTCATGGCATGTCAATCTTACTGTAAACCTCAAATACCTTTCCTAATAATCTTTTCATACACAGCCAAAGATTCAGGACCATACTATAAAATGTTACCGTTGTTCAAAAGCTGTACAGAACAGTGCAGATACAGAATGTTTATTCATAGAGCAAGCCCGCCTACCATCTCCCCTGAGATCTTGCATGTTGATTCCATACCCTTGGGGTTTATGCCTTTTTAAAGGAGTCATTTGTTGCTCCTTTTCACTTGTTGACACAGTTCCTTGACTTCTCAAAGCAATGTAGGTGACCATCTTTGGTAAAAATACCACATAAATTATGTGGAATAGCACGATTACAACCACAACTCTCGAAAACTGTCAGATTTCAGTGAGTGTTGCTTTAAATTTAACAAGCCACTGCCCACTCCACTCCGACTTCCACGTATCTGTGTTGACGTGAGGCTACGACTGCTTTACTGTTAGTACTCAAATGCGTTTTGAACATAGTTTTATGGGTTTTGAACCACATATTGTTCATTTTCAGCAGTGTCTTCAAGGTGTTAATTGCGCATTAATTCCACCCATCCAGACTACAGTAAAGGATATGGGAAGCAGAATGTAGTTCGTTGTTGTTCATTTCAACCACATAAACACAGCAGCAGATAGTTACACAGCCCTGTGAAGGAACAGGGTGGTACGTTTTGTATGTACTAAGCACATTATATAATGAATGAAGGTTAAATTATACCATAGCATCTCAGCCATCCTTGGCAGCCTTCGCAGCCATCCTTGCCCGCTAAACAGCAATGTACCCATAAGCACAAAGGTAATGAATGAAGGGTTACACAAAACTGCAGCCGTTCTTGCCACTATGGTACAGGGTTATGATAGATAGGTGGTTAGCTGCTAGCAAAAACACAAAGTGATATTCGGTTAAACAATAATCGTTAAAGTTAAACAAAGACATATTATATATTTGTTATTATCACGGACATAACGTTAAATGTTTTGTACGATGTGACCAATCACTGACCCAGATAAAAGCATTAGGCTATTACTCGCCGTACCAAAAATGGCAATCCGTTTCCGGCAGGGAATACAATTTCGGTATGACACGCGAGTGCGTCTTTATCAATGAGCAATGTTTAGGTTAAGTAAATCAACATGGTTTAAGCAGCCTATTTCTAATCCGTTTACAGTTTCTGAACAATAGCCTTAATTAATTGGATGTAGTTATTGATGTGCACAGTGCATTACTCTTGATAATATGCGTGTCCTGCAGACTAGTTGTTTATGCTATGGTGGGCTACCAGCTACTGTATCAAAAACTAGATTTACAGATTTGGTAATCTGCAAATGTTGAACATTAAACTTTTACGTACGGTTTATGTACTGGCGATAGACATCAGTTCCTTGCCTTGTATAATGCATAGCTGGCCATATCTGGTGTTACCAAACAAACTGTGTGCAGTAATCTACCCAACATAAGCACTTTTCTCTCATTTGCCTGTTTCCCCTCCTTATTCATTTTTAGCCAAAACAGACCAGGAAGCTAACAATCCACTTTGAAAGGCTGACTACTTCTCCGTGTCACATCGACATTGCTAATTCCAAAAACAACTAGAAATACTTGGTTTTCATGGAATGGGTCCTTTAAAACATCCGTGATCAATTAGACACCAATTAAAAGCTGTGCTAATGAGCTGGCTAATGACTTAACAGCTTTACTTCCTCTGTAAGGCTTTGCCATAACAGAGGCATCCTCCCTCTTGGGGATATAACTAAACTAACAGAGTCAAGGAGTGGGTGTTCGTGCGGACTCAGTTCGTTTTATGGCCATGACTCTACAGTGTTGCCATAGGAATACAACCATCTGAATGTGTCTCTTTATAGGTGCCTATGAATAAATCTGGACAATACATTCCAAGTCCAGACCCTGGTTAAGACATAATACTGTATATGAAGCTTGCTGAACCAGGGAGCTTGCTGAGCCATTAGCGCTCCAGGCTAAACTGGAGCTGAGGCTGTGGTTTCCATAGGAACCATAAACTCCTTTTTTAATGTTTATTTGCATTTTAGATTGAGGTGTAAAATGTGTTATTAATATCCCCGTCTCATCACCTACTTCCTGCAATATTGCTGTAAAAGTTGTGACTTTTTTCAACAACAACAAAAAAAAAATAGGCTGCAATAGGTTTGTGTCAGCGTGACACATCAACGGTGAGCAGTTTGTCTTTCACTGACCAACTAAGAACCATACACAGGTTCAAAGAGACAAAGCGTACACAAGGTTTGGTGACTCACATTGCAGAGTTCATTTCAAAGTTCAAGATATAGAAAAACACAGTGAAGCCAAAGGCTGAGCCCAAGACCTCTAGTTCAACCCTGGCATTCTCCCAGCTATCCGAGTGAGTCAACCACTTTCTTTTCTAAGCTCTGATTCCGCAGCATCCACAAAGTGAATCACACCGATTTTGTACCACTGAACTTTTGTTTAAGAAGTTGCGGATGCTAATAGTATATTTGGAGGCGAGAGAGTGGGGGCTCAGGGAGAGAGATGACCCACTTAGTGTAATCATCTCTAACGAAGAGATTGGAGACTTGTGAGCGAGGGAAAACATACAAGCTAAACGCGTTAAATTAATCCCGATAATTCAATAGACAATGATGAAACGCCACATTCCGTCACCTCCTCCTCCCTTTCCCCCGGCTCTTTGACTGATAACGCGCTAGGCTATTTTATGCTAATAGTTTTCCATAAACCACTCTTTATTTGTGTCTGGCCAAGTGGCTGTGATGGGCTGGCCATTAGATAGTCTGTATGAAATGGCAATACATACAAACGAAATGAATACACACGCACACAGGTGTTTACATAGACACTCATGATCGCAGTATATTGTATTTTTACCTGTATATACAATATTATACATGCACATATGAATAAACACACACATATGATTGTATACAAAACCATACATTAATGGATGCATGGATACAAACACACAATGCTAAACAGACTACTGAGACGCCTCTGCATCCTCATGTGAGATTCATACAGCGCATTCAACCATAGCACCCTTCCCCCACACCCCCCCTCGGGGTTTATGCCAGTGTGGTGTCTGAGGTTTTGTAACAGGATCATTAAAATAATCAAATTATGAAGAGAGAGAATCAGTTGTGCTGAAAGTAGTTGTTTGCAGTCCGTCTGAAGTGATGCTGTTAGTGTGGTGAGAGATGGGGGAGGGGGGGGAGAGATCATCTACATTAACTGACAGCATGGGAAAGGCCTTGGGGAGGAGCTGGGCAATAATAACATTACCACCACTTCTTCTCAATAATAACATTGTAGGTACACAACAAAAGTTCTCTTTTGTGAGTTTAAGCGTCCCTGCGAAACCCAAACGCTCCCCCCTTCCCACTTAATATCTTGTCGGAGAAGACGCCCATGGATGCTCCAGTGTGTTGCTATTCGGCATAGCATTTTATCCGGAGGGTTCGCAAAAGGAACTGGTGCTTATCCTTTGCAATGGAAATAGGGGCAGGAGATAAATGTGTCTTCGTAGTAAACATCTGTACATTTGTCTCCTGGGTAAATGTGGTAAATGTTTGTTTAATGAGAAAAAAAACACATTATTACACCTTTAATTACAAATGTGCCTTTCCTCTATGCTTACAAACATTTGTTTTGAGGAGTCCTCTTATTACATTTTTGGTTTAATCTAAAAGGGAATTAAAGCAGAAGTAATTAGTTTACAGAGCAGTCTAATTGTCTAATTTTGTAGTTCTTTTTTTTTTTTTTAATAAAACACTTCATCTCCTCTGGAACTTTCAAAGTTTCAAACTATTAATTTAAACCAATAATCTCCAAGTAATTACCACTTATCAAAGGGCTGCAAATTAATTATGTTAACTGCAGAAATTTTCATTAGATCTTTAAATTTGTACACTTCATCAGTTCTGAGAACTCAGCAATTTGATTACAGATGATTTCATTGTATTTAATGAAGCAAGCATTTCTTTTTTCCGTGTCCTTTTTGTCTGTCTGTTATTTTATTAATTGAATTATGATCAATGCTGGCTTTAATGTTATCTAGAACTTAACTGGCACCCCTATCTACTATGACACACTTTTGTGGTGGAAGATTAGAGAGGGCCGTATCTCTGTTTGTCAAATATCAAACCGTCATCCCCTAACGATGTCAAAACCAAACGTCGCTAATCACTGCTGACGAGCGCACACTGCTGTTCTACAAAGATAATGAGTCTGCCAGAGTCAAAGTGAGAAACAAACAGCCTGGGAGACAGGGAGAATGGGGGGGGGGGGGGGCACAGGAGACGAATGTTGCACATCAACAAAATGTAGGAATGTGCTGGAAATGGCAACAATATAGGCTACATAAGAATAATGAATTAAAACAACATTGGGTGAAATTTAGAATTTCATTCCAAACTGACTCAAGTGGTCGATGTGCTTGAAAAACACAAATGTATATGGAGTTGTTCTAAACCAGTTCTGTATGTCACGAAGGTCCATGAAAGCATGGACAACTAACAAGAGTTAGTAACAATTAAGAAATGTACACCCTGGTGCACTGTAAGGTCAATAAGGCTAAATACATATTTATCCTACTTTTTCTTCTGTAAGAGACAAGCTTATTCATCATGGCCCATCCAAGACAACAGAAGTGGTGTGTTAGACAGCAGAATACACAACATATCAATACTCACTGATAAACAGTGAGTATAAGACAATGAGAAAATGATTGCTATATAATGCTTGACTGACTCAAATTCACTTTAAAGTAATTTGGTTTTATGTTCTTTTCCAGGTTTGGACAGCTACCATAAATGCTTTTATAAACCAACTTAGTTTGATGGTAAACAAACAAAGATATTTGGAGCATGAGGCTGAGATATACAGTATACATACTGCAAATCCAGAAAGGCTTTAAAAATAAATGTCATTCAGCCAATTTTTAAATAAGTAGTATAAAGGGATTTCCATCTATCCATTGCATACAAGGTGTAATGTGGTGAATCACAAAGCCCAGTATTATTGTGTTTAAAGAACACATCGCTTCAAGTTATACATTTTAACATGATTCTTGTTCACAGTATTATACGCTAGTTCTTTTTAAAAGAGAAGCAAGCTAAAGAATGGAGAGTAAAGGAGTTGCGTGAGCCATGGTGTGTGTTCATCGCCGGCTGAACTTAGAGTAGCTGACCTAAATCTAGCCACGAGCAGCGGAGACATTATGTAAAAGATGGAAACAGGAGAGACGGGAGCTGAGAAAATGGAAAATACTTTAAAGACAAGATTTTAGGTTGAGATTAAGGAAACATGTACTGTAGAGTAGAGCGATTGTCAGCAGTTTGTCGCTTCAAGAAGATGCTACAAAACGGCAAGAGTGGCTCAGCACAGTCTCGGCTGTTCACTGTCCCGCTGCCGCAAAGGTGCAATTTTGGCAACAGTTAGGCTAACAAAATGCTAATCAATATACTAGCCATTTTCCACAAGAGACTTTAAGGCAGGGTTAGTCATTCTCGAGAACGCTTGCTAACTGCGAGATCAAATCGAAACAATATTCCTCTGCGTTGCCGCCTCACGCATTGAAACGCATTGTGAAGCAAAGCGCAGTACTCTGGCAATACTACGGCTTTGTTGTTGTGAGCGGAGTTCGACACTTTGTTTATGTTATACAGTATATACTGAGCCAGGGCTGTGTACTGTAGTACCAGATTCTTTTTTCAGCATACACAGACAACGGTAAGATAGCAAAATGCGAGGAGATATTTGGTGAATTGGACAAAAGGTGTATTAGCTAACAATTAGCTAAAATGCCACACATGCTCACGCACGTGCACGCAATCACACACACAATGAGCTACTGGCTTGTAGGGGTTTGTACTGGTTCGTAGGGGTTAGGTGAGAGCACTCTCCCTCCAGCGAGTGGAAAACATGATCTTCTTACCTCAGCAACTTTAGATAGATGGACACACACACACACACACACACACACACACACACACGCGCGCTAATGATACAGTAGCACTGACACAACAGTATGGGATAGAGGGAGAACTCAACATTTCCTCCTGGATCAGCTGCTTTCTAAGCTATACGTTGAGTAACCCTTTTAATTTAATCAAACCAGATAATTGAGCTAACCACCACTTTTGACGTGAGTCAGTGTGTAGGACAGCAGTCAGGCTGGTTATAGCAGACTGGGCAACATGAAAGCCACATGGGCCCATTCATCAGCTGCCCGGAGCATCCGGGGGTCAAATTGACACAGAGGAGTGTGAATCGTGCAATTTTGCCCGCGAATAAAAACCAAACGATAACTTCCAACATCCCCAGCCATCATTAGGGTGTCGTCTGTGTTTGTGTTTATGACCACCCACTATCATTATTAGCATCTGTGAGAGAGAACGCGCTGGTGGCATGGCGGATTAGGCGAACAGGCGCGGCGCTATTATCATAACAGTTACGCTAGCTATACGCCTTCATTGAATGGCTAATCAGCCAGGTATTATACACTGGGATAATAGCACTGTGGGAACACCAGAGACGTATAGCGGCTAACACGCGTACACAACCGTAACCAATTATTATGAGCAAGGTTTACGCTGCGTTACACTGCAGCTGTGTGTTGCAGCACATCTGATTAGGATTACAAAGGGTGAGTTGATTATTAGGACTATCACGAAAGAACTGCTAACCTTGTCTGTGTGTGTGTGTGTGCGCCTGTGTGTGTGGGCGTGTGTGCGCATGCGTGAGTGTGTTTATTAGTCAATGGGGGTATGGAAGATAAAAGGAATACGATTAGATAATAAAATGCTTTTCTTCTCCACTGAAATTATTATGTGTGTGAGTGTGTGTGTGTGTGTGTGTGTGCGTGCAAGTGTGTGTTTGTGTGTATTAGAAAACCGTAATACACAGTATGAGAAAAAAATAAAGAGATCAGATAATAAAATGCTGTAGGTACAGTATGTGTAGTTTAATTGCCTGTGTGTGTAAGAGCGCGAGAGAAAGAGAGTATTTTTCTATCCAACGGTAGACACGACGAGTAACACTATGATCTCAATTACCTACGTTTTTTTTTCCCTCCGGAGCAGAATTATTTGGTTAAGGAGACTAATGTGAAAATGATCTCACTCGGCAGAGTGTCTAAATATCCATCTCTGCACTGACACACCTGCGTCAGCCCGGCTCACATAGCTAATGGAACAGCCGTGATTAGCAGACGGGGAAAGACTTTGTGCTAATTATCTCATCACTGTCTCCCACCAACTCCATGGCTTCATTTAAAACGGATCATGTTGACATGCATTGAAGGAAAGTTTAGGCAAGCATTAACAATGTTTTAATACAGCATATCTGAGCAACTTTTTAAGGTAACATATTCACGTTTGCTTATTTGTATCAGTATTGGAATTTGAAGACATTACCCTCTCCCAAACACTACAGATAAGGCTATGCCTACGTTTATAGCTGAAAACTGACTGCAAAGCACAACAATTTTAAAATATTGCTGTGTGAGCCTTATAATAGCGCTCATAAAGCTAGACTGCAGTTGCTTATTGCAACCAGAAGGGGCACCAACATACAAAGTCATCCTATTCAGCTTTAACATGTCCAGCCTTACCTAAAATCGATGAATTGCGGGTCATGAGACACACACCGACATGAGACTCAGACCAGCTGTAGAAAAGGAAGATGTGAAGTTAAACAAGATGTCAACAGTTTCCCAGCCCTGGTGATTCCAGTTTGCTAGTTTTTTTATGAGGGCAGCTATGTGTTGTTGCTCTGGGCTTGTACACATTATTAAGCTGAACCGGCCTACAACCCCCCCCCCCCCCCACACACACACACACACACACACACACACACACCCGCTCCCCAGAGATAATCAGGGTATTACGATTGAAAAGTCAGAGCCATAAATCAGAAACCACCCCTCGCCAAGACACACACTCACACACACACAATCCACATTCACTGCTGGGGGGTGGAGGATGGGGTGTTATATGAGAACTGGATCAGGAGAAAGCAGGCAACAGAGAGAGAAAAAAGGTGGTTAGTGAGGGGGATGGAGGTGTGGGGGGGGTTGAGTAATCCGGGATTTCCACTGGATGACGTAACCAGTGGGCCTATCTCATCTATCGCTCTCCCATTTGTGTGTATGTGTGCGTGCATGCCTGTGTACACATGTGTGTGTGCATGCACGTGTGCGTGCGTGTGTGTGTGTGCATGCATTAAGGTGACTCAGGCCCAGATGGCTGGTGCGGGGACAGTGCTGGCCACAGATACTGTTGCTACATGGTAAACAAGACAGGGTCCATGTACAGCACAGATTTAGCTTTGTCATCATGGCGGGGTATTTCCTTATGTACGGCAGCATCTGGATCAGCACAGAGGTCTGACCAAGTCACGATTGACCCATCCCAAGGGGCTGTATATAATCATATAACACCCCATCCCAAGGGGCTATATATAATCATATAACACCCCATCCCAAGGGGCTATATATAATCATATAACACCCCATCTCAAGGGGCTATATATAATCATATAACACCCCATCCCAAGGGGCTATATATAATCATATAACACCCCATCCCAAGGGGCTGTATATAATCATATAACACCCCATCCCAAGGGGCTTTATATAATCATATAACACTTCATCCCAAGGGGCTATATATAATCATATAACACTTCATCCCAAGGGGCTGTATATAATCATATAACACCCCATCCCAAGGGGCTGTATATAATCATATAACACCCCATCCCAAGGGGCTATATATAATCATATAACACTTCATCCCAAGGGGCTTTATATAATCATATAACACCCCATCCCAAAGGGATATATATAATCATATAACACCCCATCCCAAGGGGCTGTATATAATCATATAACACTTCATCCCAAGGGGCTGTATATAATCATATAACACCCCATCCCAAGGGGCTATATATAATCATATAACACCCCATCCCAAGGGGCCCATTTTCGCCTATCCTCCAATAACAGTGTTTGAACCCGACAGAAACTCCTTCAACTGTCTGCTTTCCTGTTACAGCTTACTATGCTGTTTTGTCCAACCTAGACAGGTTAAAGTGGCAAGGTTTGGGATCGGTCAGTTGTTGGCGTAACCATGTCAGTCTCATATCTAAATATAGAACAGTCCTTTATCATAATTTATTGTTAGTCATGTGTCTGAAATCTCACATTTAAATGTGGTCAGGTCAAGTCAACTAAAGTTAATTAAAACACATTTGAAAAAAGATCTAGAACTTTTCAATAAAATATGAATATTATATAGGCTTTACGCCTATATAATTAGCTTGTATTCTCATCTACTGTAAAACACATAGTATACGATGAAAACCCGTGGAGAGCTGGCACAGCGCTATGCAGGTGTCTAGGTGAGTATACACCAGCGCAGATAGATGGCAGGTTGGGGAGGTGGGGGGGATGGTCCCGCCCCCACCCGACCTGTCAGTCAGCCTCAGACGGGGAGAACGACAGGCCACAATGGGGCCCTTCAGCGCCTGGCTGAAAGTTGTAATTTAGCATGAAGAGCCATCGTGGGGCGAGCCTAAATATAGCGCCGCATATACATTGTGCTTGCTGGAGAGAATAGCAATTAACAGCCAATTAAATGAATGACTGGGGTCAGCAGCGTAGCCAGACTAATGGTGGGTGTGTCGCTGCCGTGGTAACCCAGAGACAGACGATGGGACGAGCGGACGGATGGACAGACCAGGAGAAAATGCTCCTTTCTTTTCTGATCAAGCCGGAATAATGAGGCTTGAGAGGTGCCAATTATCCCTGTCAGCTGTGAATCACCTGGGCTTCACCTGTGCGGGCTGCCGCGCCCGTGTGCCAAAAGGAGCGTGGCCATGTGCACGCCACCCTCACTTATGTGTCGAAATTAGAGCGGGGGGGGGAGGGGGGTTATCCGTGGGTGCTTATGTAGGGAGAGAGGGGTGGGGGAAACAGGACTGAGCTAGAGCTGAAGAGGCCGTATAGGCGTGTGCGCGTCGCAATCTCACCGCTCTCGTGTGTCTCACACTGTGTTTACCAGTGTCCGGCTGTTGATTGGCTGGTGGCGGGGTGACAGCTTCACCAAGTCACTGCCACAGCCAGAGCTGAACAAGCCTCCCCCTAATTGCTTTGCCTCTTCAAGGCGTTGCCTCCTCGCTTCCAAACGCAAAGGCGCGTCATTAACGTGTCTCTCTCCCTCTCTCTCTCTCTCCCCCCCTCTCCCCCTCTCTCTCTCTCTCTCTCTCTCTCCCCCCTCCCCCTCTCCCCCTCTCTCTCTCTCTCCCTCCTCCCCCTCTCTCTCTCTCCCCCACTCTCCCCCCCTCTCTCTCTCTCCCCCCTCCCCCTCTCCCCCTCTCTCTCTCTCTCCCCCTCTCCCCCTCTCCCTTCTCTC
>JAODOY010000002.1:2023700-2043479 GCA_025399855.1 Forbesichthys papilliferus | reverse complement strand
TGACATTCACCCAGTCACACACACATTCATACACCGATGGTGATCGCTGCCATGCAAGGTGCGACCAACCACCGGGAACAGTTAGGGGCAGCATCTTGCTCAAGGATGCTTACAGGTAGGTCAACATCAGGATTCAAACCCACGACCTTCCAGCTGGAAGCCCACCAAGACCACTACACCACCCTGTCTCAGTGGTCCCCATAATACGGCCATCATGGAAACCTCACAAAGCCATCACGCAAACCCACACTCAGACACACACACACTCATAATACAAACATCGGTCATCCAAACAACAATGTAAGATGGGCCTGAAACTGTTGTCTGGTGCTCCTAGGCTACTAGGCGAGTGATGTGACCCCACCACATCCTGACTATTACGACCCACCTCCCCCTCCACACTGAACCCTTCACCCCATTGCTCACCGCCAACACTGTGGTAAACCAACAGAAACGTGCACAGAGAGAGAGAAATTGTTAGAGAGAGGGGTACAGAGAGGTTAGCAGACAGAGCTATAGGGGGGGAGGGGAGGGAGAGATAGAGATATCGAGAGAGAGTTTGTCCAGTGATCTGTCCTTGTAAATAACCTATATACCGTAGTAAATATAGCGAACGTTAACGAGTGGTTCTGCATTGATCCTGGCCAGAACCTGTTATAACCCGCTGTACTCCTCTATTCTACAAATCTATCTCTGTCTGATGTCTGATTGTCGGTCTCATGTTAGGCCACTGATTTCACTCGGGCTGGGGAATCCTGAGGACACCGATGGCACTAAAGCTAAAGTTTATTCCTTGATATGCAGCTTTAACAGCTATAAAGACACAGTGATGATATATGAACCACAATCTTTCCACACACTGTCCCACCTATGAGCTTGGACCACTGGGCGGGAGGTCGGAACAGAGGATACTGTTTGGGAAAGGTCTGCGTGCTCCAGTGACCAGTAAACACCAGGAGGTAGTGGGCAGGACCCCTGGCCATGCAGTCTGTCCCGTTGACAGGCCGCAGCGGGACAGCAGCAGAGAGCGACGACAGCTTCAGGAACACAACCAGCAACCGCTTCAACCAGCCACAGGAAAAGTACTCTGATGACATCATCTGTAAGAGACAGAGGGTAGACAATGACGGTAAAAGGATTATTTCCTAACCTCTGCTAAATGCTCTCAGGCCTTCCCCAAAACATAGAACGTATTCATGGGTATAAAAGGTTTTGGGCCAATCTGAGTACTTCAAACATTGGAAATGTGTGGCATGTTACTTGTCTCGACGTCCATAATTTAACTTCCAAATGAAACTTTGAGGACGCCAATGTTCTTTTAAAAAACCAAGCCCGCAAAATACAGGGACTATGGAGCTTTCCATATGCCATGGCCCTGATATATCAACCAATCCATTTTTATCTTCATCTAACGCTCTCCATCTCAACCCATTGAGTACATTTTTTATTAAACCAAATAAATCTCATATTCCCTGTACTGGGCAGAAGTAACTGGTCTAGAGCCAATATGTGGCTACATCATGGCCTAACCATTATGGCTGTCACAGTAATGTCTAACACCATAAGTTACCCTAAAATAAAACAACACAGATGACATCTCTCTGGTCAGATCCAAATCTGGTGCTTCGCTGACCTCACTGACTGACCACGCGCTCAAACTCACACTGTTGTGCCTGTGTCTGTGTGCGTGCGTGCATGCGCGTGCGTGTCTGTGTGTCTGTGTGTGTGCGTGCATGCGTGTGCATGATACCGACCTTATGTTAAGTTTACGTTCATTACCCAAAATGCATGTGTGTGCAAGACATGTACCATTGCTTTCCTGCACTGTGAATAAGTCATATATGATCATAGCAGACCAAATGACATAAACTTCAAATGCATGTGTCGTGGCACACGTGTGTATCTGCCAGAATCTATTTTTGTATTCGCCCCCCCCAATCTCCCCCTTCCCCCCCCCCCACACACACACAGCTTTCACATATGAGCACATGTGCCAGAGCTCAATCTATGCTCGAAGACAAAGGCCTGTCAGCGAGTTAGTGGATTTGTTTTACGGAGTTTTACGCGTCCCCAAGGTCCCCACTCAAAGCTGCTGTGTGACTTACACTCATGTCTGTTTATGGATGTGGCAGAATTAAACAGCACAACAATTCGACAACAGCCTATTCGCAGTACATTTGCGAGTTCATGTCGCCCAAGTACACGTGCGTGCGTACGTGCGTGTGCGTGTGATTGCCTTTCGAAGGAACATAATGGACAATGTGAGCCGTAGTAGAAATCACATCCTAATGTGAAAATCCTCTTCTCCCAGGCCGTACAAAGCGCTCTGTGAACTAAATAACGTTTCATGAACCTAGGGGACCTCGTTATACACGGTTTGAAAACGGCCGTAGAACACACGGCAATAACCGAATAAATCAAATGCTGGTCGGTTGTTTACTGTCTTACTCCAGGTTCACCCACCGTCAGAGAAAGTTCATGCAGGGTTCTCATTGCTTTTCCTGCATCGCCGCTCTAGTCACCGAGATGATCAGATGACTAAGCTTTAAGATGAAAGCTCTTTGTGGTTCCGGTACTCAAGGCCGTTTTATGGCGGGTTGTTAAACCGTGCGTCGATTTAATATAAGTTTAGAGGAGACAGGGTTGATGACGTAAGAGGCTGCGGTCAGAACAATTGTAGACTTGGACTGATGGCTATATTGGAGGGGTAATATGATCTGACCTCCGGAAATAGACTTCAGGGACAATGTGAACAGAGATGTGTGTGTGTGTGTATATATATACAGTATATGTGTGTGTGTGTGTGTGTGTATATGTGGAGGCATTCATGTTGTGTTTTTGCACCACGGTTTGCATACGTGTCAGCCTTCCCAAATTTAACTGTCTACATTTTCCAGCTGCTGGGGGTCTCGGTTAGAGTCCAGTCTGTAGTAACCTGAAGAGACGTCACTCATCTCGACCATGTAATGCTCTCTCAGTGGTGAGCACACACACACAGACACACACACACACACACACACAAACACACAAACACACAAGGAAATTGTAAGAGCAGAAACAGTTAAATGCACACTGAAAGAAAGAGAAAATGGCATCTTAATTTTATTGTTTCCACAAATTGTGTCTAGCCTGCAGACCGGCGGGTACCGCAGACTAAAGTCCATCTTTCTGGGATGAGAGGATGACCCCAGTATCCACAGGATAGACCTTCAGACCTTTTGCCTGAACTTGTCTCTGACACTTCCCTAACACTTGTAAGAGACACTTCTAACAGAAGGCAGACAAACTGAAATATTAGTCAAATAAACACACACAAACACAAAAAAAACACACAGAGAGTCATTATTTCTCATCAGAAAATATGGAGACATGCACGCAGAACTTTTCCCTCATTTTTTCTCAATACACAATAAAACAAAAAAAGATGTGAGCTGACTGCCAGACAGAGCACAGACCTTCACTGTAAGCATACAGTTAACATGCAATTGCAGCAGACACACACGTTGCATGCATTCAACTGAACTTATAGTCTATGGTGGGCCGGCGGGCAGACGTTTTGCACAAACACGAGGTCTTTTACACAGCCAGAGACCACTTTGTTTATAGGAGCTGATTTACCATATTGTTCTAATAGACTACTGTTTACACAGACAGTATATGCAAATGTAGATACGGCTTTGTACTTTTACAGAAATCTATCTCTAAAAGCGTATAATGCTGCAAATACAGTTTCAGTATAAAAATGCCTAGCAAGTCACATTCACAGAAGGTGCAACGAAATTAAGGTAATCCCATTTCCAATATGGGAAAATGTTTCTTTTAAAACTAAGGAGAAAAATAACATTGTAGTTTTACTAGGAAGCAGTTGCAATCTTCAGCTACACTGCAGATAAAGACATCTAGAATGAATATGCATGTTAGAGCACTCCCAGCGCAGAATGAGAATGAATGGAGCCCTGTGTGCATGTCCTACCTGGGTTGGTATAAGTCAGTTAATGACAGCAGGTCTCCACCAGTGATAGCTCTGAGGATATACTGGGCTCCACTAACTCAATTCAAAACCTCTCCCTCTACAGCCAGTCTATCCAGTACACCCTTATCATGTTTTTTTCCCCTCTCTCTCTCTCTCTCTCTCTCTCTTCTCTTTTCTTCCCCTACCTCACCTTGTATGGAAAGGCAATAAACAGACCACCTCCTCTCAAACAGCTCTTCCCCTCTCTCTCTCTCTCTCGCTCTCTCTCTCTCTCTCGCTCACGCTCTCTCTAGCTCTCTCTCTCTCTTCCCCTCTCTCTCTCTAATGCAAGTCTTTCAGTGGCAGTGTAAACTCAGCAACCTCATTTCACATTGCTGACAAGGTAATCAACACCACATTGGCCTGCTTTAACACCCGTCCATCAGAGTGGGCATGCTGGTCTATTTCCCCCTCTCCAACGCTTCCATTATGCGGCTTCAGCTCATATTGTCCCACTTCTGAGGTGTAGAGTTGCTGAATAATGACGTGCCATCAAAAAGGGTGGAAAAGAAAATCAAATATTGGGTACGTGCAACCTGGAATCTTTGCAGACTGATGACTGGAGTCTGGACAGGAGCTCAGGCTGAATTTGATGTCTGCCGTGATTTCACTGATTGCAGCGCATGGAGACAAAGCCTTTCAAATGCTGTAGCTCTCTTGCTCTTCCATCTGTGTCTGTGTGCATGCGTGTGTGTGTGTGTGTGTGTGTGTGTGTGTGTGTGTGTGTGTGTGTGTGTGCACGCGCGCATGTGTGTGTGCGTAAGCCTGTGGTCACGTGTTCAAACAGCTGGTACACACATGGAATCATACAAACCATGGAGATTCATCTGTTTTTGGCGACTAATTGCCTGAAGCTTTGGGTACAATGTCTCTGTGTGTGTGCGTGTGTGTGTGCGCGCGTGTGCGTGTGCATGTGTGCTTGTCCCTGACAAAGTATGTATTTCCCCATCATCAAACAGATGCATGCCCTATACACGCATGCGCACACAAGCACAGGCCCAAATCGTAGAAGCACGTCATACTTAAACGCTTCAGCCCCAAGCCAGGGTCAGTTAAGAGAAAGCTCTGCAACGCCTTTGATCTCCACTATCAACACAGACAACCAAGGCTATCTCGCTAGTGTTAGCCAAAACCTAAGACGCCTCGGCTAAGATAGGAGCACGGCGGATTAGAGTGACATGAATTACGTCACTGAATGAGCCTGTGTGCATCTTCCAGGAATCAAGACAGATGAGGCGGAGCAGATGGACGTCCTAGTCCTTCCCTGTCTTTCATTCATCCCGGAGTTTCTCCTCCTCCTGTACGGGAGCTTCAAGTGCTTGGTTTGTTCCTCACTCTTTCCATCTGTCTTTTTTTTTATTCTCTCCTACAGGTTTTAAGGTCTATACCCATCTGTCTGTCTGTGTAGCTGAAAGTAGGTTAGGGGAAATCCCAGACTTCAACGTTTGCTGCCTGCTGATTAATGGCTTCGATAGAGGCATCACAGAAAAAATACTCAAAGGTCCCAGTGAAAAAGCATACTGTACACCTTTTGAATTACTGACCCCTTTCAAACTGCCATATGCTAATAGTACTTCAACAAGTTAAAACACAAAAATACATAAAGTCCACAAAACAACAGGTTGGCTGACTGACGTTTAAGATTCCAGGGTAGAGGCAGAGCTGGGCTTTTCACTTTTACAGCCAATATATGTATTCCCATCAGGGCTATACTGGCCTAGTGACATGTTGGGTAGCATGTTGGAGCGATGTCCAATATGCTTCACACAAGACACCACGCAGAGGAAGACCACAGAGGATTTAGATTCACCATGAAGATCTTGGAAAGAGCATATGAAGGCAAGAGTGATAATATATACGGATTTTTGAGAAAGGCTGTGGTTTTTGTGTTTGAGAACATTAGAATGATTGATGAGTTCAGAAAAATTCCCCTGAACACTGGGGAACGAAGCTGACGTCATCCTGAGGTGATGCATCATCTGATTTATCCACAAGTTGGATCAATATTTAGAGCTAGAGTGGTACAGAGGTGTTTGTCCACTGCTCTTTAAATTGTAAATATAATCTCAGGAGACAAAGGCATCACAGAGGGAGAGCATCCGGTCAATTTATCTCATCCACTGACAGCCATATGCCATCCTTACCATCAAAATGTTTCTTCCCAAAAACAAGCATCTAAATTCCTTAGAATTTAATGTCAAATTTTCTCTTGTGTGATCCACTGACTCGTGCTTTTGTGTAGGTCCTGACCTACTGGAGAACCAAAGGCCCATATTACACATTCAGCCAAGTGTGTTCCCAGATCTGGTCAAATACTTTGAGGCCCCAGTACCCTCCTCCTCCTGACTAGAGTAAATAAGCTGCACTGACCCCAACATACAAATATTTGGTCAGTCCAGCATGGAGATGATCGGGGTAACGTATGTGCTCTAACTGACGCGTTATACCGCGCTCGTTTTGTTGCATAACTCAGAGTAGTGGTGGGAATCAGCGAGCGGGTTTAGTGAAGATTCTGAGTTTGTTAACCCTGTAATGACAGAAACTCTGAGATTTCTGTTTCAGAAAGATTACTCAGGGACAGTTACCATGGTAACGGACTCTGTGAACCTAACCTGCTCGCTAGCAGGTTCTCTTTAACAAACCCTGAGTTTCTCTCTTTCTTCCACTGAGCCTGAAGCCACCTTTCCTTCCGAAGTAATTCCCATTTACATCCGGAAATGATTTTGAGACCCCGATTAGCTGATTCCCATATCATAATCAAATGTTTGGTTTTTTTTGTCACATTTATCTGAACATTATCCCCATTTTACATTTGTGTTAAACACTCTGATATCTACTATGGGTTAAGCAGTAGCTCTGTGACTACATGCGTTTCTTGGAGACAGGGGTTGGAATCCAGCAGGTGGGAATTTTTCAATATTCAAAAATCTTGATCCCATTAAATTATTGTCTACCTGTAACTGTTGTGGCCAATAAAGATGAAAAAGTATATATTTTAAAAAAAAAAGCTACTGAATGTTTAATAACTTTTTCTTAAAAAAGTGATGTCGCCAGGGACATCACTGTAGTTTGATAGAAAGTAATTTTATCATAGGCTATAAAATCTAAAAATAGGCTATTTATTTTTGGTCATGGTTAGCGAAAATCTTATAGTCATAGGTCTACTGTAGTTTGTGTTCTGTCTCTCAGTATCAAATAATTAGGCAAAGTATTCATTGCATACATTATCCTACACCTTGGCAATACATCTTCAATTTATGGAGAGGATTTCTCAGGGTGCACGCTATGGCATGACTGTACTCAGAGTCAAGTTAATTTTTATAGGACTTAATTACATTGCCGTCTCAAATTTACAGCCTACATTTCACATGGAAACAAACAACACCCCCTTTAACCAGCTCCTCCCCCGGGCAAGGAAAATCTTCCATTAAAACCCCATGGGGGGAAAAAATTTAAAAAACCTTGGGAAGGGACCACAGAGGGAGGAATACACCCCTCCAGGACATTTAGGATGCAGATGTGTCGATAGGACAAGAATTAGCAATTATACATTGAAAAAAATGTATCACATTGTGTAGTCATACGAACTAACACTTTGCAGAAATTAAACACAATTTGTAAGTTAATCAATAAAAAGTGGTTTGTCAGATGTAGTATTGACAAATGCCACAGGAGAATGTGTCCTAGTATTAGGCATGGCCAGATCCGCTCAACATCCATTGGGTCTCTATATAGCACCACCCCATCACAGGAGACATGGCTCTGGTAGAGGGAGCCACCGCCATTCACACATCGCCCGTTGCCATGGCAGCATTTCCCCGAGTCGACACTCCCTTACCGAGCAGGAGACGACCAGCTGTACCATCCAAACGGTGTCTATGATTATGACAGCTTCTCCCATTCACCACACATCCATTGGCTCTGCATATAGTAGAACTCTCCCCTAACAGGAGATTTGGCTGCAGGAAAGGCAGCCACCGCCATTGTCCATAACTGTAATCATTAGTTACCAGCTAGGACTAATTTCAAATTTAAATAGGAAGATTGCTGAAGAAATATGAATAAAACAAATCAGCTGTTCTCTTATTAATCTGTCAAAGTCGATCAATAATTTAAATAAATTCCTACTTAATTCTGATCCTAAGCAACATAAAAGGTCAAACGGAAAGATTTATCGCTGCAGTTCATTGATTTAGATGGCATTTCAAATAATGTTTAGATTTCTTTTAGATTTCGCCTAAGAAATCTAAAAGTAATGTAATCAGATCATGTTACTTTAGGTAATCCAAAAATTATGTTACGGATTATAATTTGTCTGGCAAATACTAACGGATTGCATTTAAAAAGTAATTTACCCAACCCTGTGAACAGGCAGTGTAGACAAGCGACTTGTGAACTAGCCTCAAGCTACTGAGGTTTATAATCCGCAGGAAGAGCTGAGCATGAGGTTTTTCCAGGTAGACCCATTGCAGGCAAGCACTACACGCTGACATGGGAATGACGCTAATTAATTGCACATGTAAACAAAGATCATTTAGGAGGTATGCTCCATCTCACCGCTGATGGCTGTAGGGGATTGGACCGGTAGAATGGTCGAGAACAATGAGTGTATGGACATTAAAGAGGAAGGTGTAGAGCAATGCGAGCCAGCCATTATACAGCTATAGTACTGTTATGAAATGATTGGGATTATACTGGGAACAGTATGTGAAACAGAGTTATCAGTAGAAAGGAGGCATTTCATTTTTAAGATTTTATTAAAATATGGTGTGGAGTTTACCATTGGAAGTTACCATCACAAACATGATTGTTTCTATTAAAAAAGTAAACAAAAACAAAAATAAAGCTTAAGAGCCTAGTTACAGAAGTTTTTTTTTTTTTTTTCTTTTTCTTATTTTGTAGTATTTGCAGTCTGGTGAAAGAAAAAAAAATCAATACCAAACAAGAGTGGTGGGGGGGATTAAACATGTTCACATGTTGTAAAAATACATTTCCCAATTTCAATATTACACAGTCAGCTTCAAACATTCATTCATCCATTCATTCTTGTTAGATGTCAGTGCCAAAGATAAAAGAAAAAATATACAGAACTCACTGTGTACAATGAGAACAAGGGGAGCGTGCGCTACTGGTACGCAAGAGGCCATTCTACATTCCGTGGGTGGAAAACTAAACGAGGGAGGGGAGGGGATAGGGGGAGGTGGTGGGAGAAAGAGGGAGACAGAGAGAGAGACAGAGAGAGAGAGAGAGAGACTGCGGGAGGGTATGTGTGCATTTGAACCCTGAGAGAGTAAAAGTTACCAATTCTGTCCATGACTTTCCACTCTTTAAAAACAGATCACACCATTATCTGCAGGAACCCCTCCCAGGGACCATCAGAGCCCCCCCTGACCTCCCCAAAGTGTACTGGGTGTCAAAGGAAGGGGGGGTGGTAACAACATTCTCACACCCCAGAGTGAAATATTAGCAACAGCTTTTGTGAGCACACAGCGCGTATACACCCCACAAACACAGAAACACCTCTCCCGTGCGGTATAAAACGCAGAAGGACTCACAACCGCCGACACAGTAGCCTAAAACCCGATCTCTCGACCTTACGGAGAAGGGAGCAAAAGGTGCTTCCGAGCTTGGATCCCAAGATACTGATAGGGGTGTGAGGTGCTGACCGCCTCGAGCCTCACCTGCTGTGGTCAACTGTGTTAAGGCAGTGAGTGTTTCAATGGCGACTTTACTATAGTAGCTACTTTAGGATGGGAAAGATAAGGCCAAGGGTATAAGGGTATAGTGGGTAAACATGCCAAGACCATTGGGGGAGGGAAGCCATTAATAAAGAGAGGGGGGAGGATTACAGTTTCACAGGGAGATATCTTATTTCCTCTGAAATGTTTCAGTACAACATGTTGAACACAAAGAGCAAATTCATAAAAATGAAAACTACAATAAAACAGAACAGTTTTCATAAACACGGTGCACTGAACTGAAGAAGAAAAAATATATAGTTATTAACAACAAATGTAAGATTACTATTAAGATCATAATCAAAACTATGGGGGGGTTATTCTTAAAAAATATATACTCGTCACATGACAGGGGAGCCTAAAATCTCTAGACACAGACACACTGTGTCGTTCATAGACTCTGGGGGACTGGGATAGGGGAGGAGAAACTGTACATCACTGGAAACTGACCACCACAAGATGGCAACCTGGGAGAGATTAACAGGGGAGGGAGGGACAGGAGAGGACGACAGGTTCTTTTAGCCAATAGCATTTACCCTTAAACAACAAACAAATTACTCATATGCACTAAAGACAGAACATGACCTTGGGGCAAAACAATACATCTGCTTCCGTTGTACAAGTAAGACTATTCTGACTAGTTTGTTTTTCTTGAAATTTATTAGCCAGTAAAATGGAATTTGAAATGTGTTCAAATCAGCTAGGGACCAATTCCACATTTTTGTCAAAGCATTGTAGTAATTATAAGAAAAGATAAAAGGTACATGTTAAAAAGCAAAAAGATGTGTTGGTCTTGAAGATTGAGTATGAACAGTGGTTTACTGCAATTGCTTTTAAAATGTAACAAATTTTATGCGAACGTGTTAATGTGTTGTTTTTGTCATCTTTTATCACCAATGCTACAACTTCATAAATCCTCTGATGAGGAATATCTCTCTAGAAAATCTGTACAAAAATGTTTAAAAATAATAACAGGGTATGCACGGTACATTCAATATCTGTTACTGAGGTACTAGGAAAGGTGTTCCCTCGACACCAGGGCAACGGTGGTAAAAGTTACTGGTAGGGACTACTCCTTTGGAAAGACAACAGCTTGTTGTCACGACAGGGTGAGAAAACCCACAAACACACACACACACACACCTGTGTCATTAACAAACCCAGCTTGCAAAAGCACTATTTGCACGTAGACAGTAATGCATACACGACCCTGTGCTCTCATTCTTAAAGGGATGGGTGGGTTCACGTCGGTGTGTCCAGCAGATTTGTGGGTGGGGGCATGACCAGGTAAAAAATGCCTTGACAACCACTTCCTGTTGGATTTTGGACGGTGGCAGTGTGTGAGGACGCGAGTGAGGCAACATTATAGAACATGTACGCCTGTAAGCTTGAAATCCCATCACTGGCAAAACTTCCATTTCATGCTTGAAACTCAACCAGGAAGATTAAGCTCTCCACTCAACGCAGACAGTGCCCTCTGGTGGTGAAGTGGGGAAGGAGCATTCTGAATGGGTTAGGAAATCCAAGGAGCAGGCTGACAAACGGCTGGTTTACAGATTCCATTAAGAGCCATTAGCGGCATGGTCAACACAACACGTATCTTAAATTGCCCCACAAGAAGAACATCACGTTAATGAGCAGCCCTGTACGAAGCTCTAAAAAAATAAAAAACATCACCGGTTGGCGTCTGTCAGAGGACTCAGGAGGAGGAGAGCATCGGTTGAAGGGAGGCAACAAGCTTCAACAGGCTAGAAGAGTAATATCAGCCAATCATCTGGGTTGGGGGGAGGGGTGTGTGGGGGGTCTTCTACACCATGACTGGCCACACAAGTCACAATGTGTGTGGGGAAGGCAAGAAGAGCCTCCTAGCAAAAACTTCACTTCCAAAATGACTTAAAAAAAAAAAAAGCTAATAAACACAGCTACAATCATTACAGACAGGACATTTGTCCCCTCCCCCCCATAAAAACAAAAATAGCAAAGTAAAAGAAACCAATCCAATTATTGAATCCTTGAGAAGAGTTATTGCTGAAGTTGTGAGGGGTTGTGTGTGTGTGTGTGGTGTGGTGTGGGGAGGCTGGTCGGCATGTGTTGTATGGATGAAGAGCGTTCTGGAGTTTGACAGGGAAAGAAAGGGCGGGGCAGGTCACTCCTGGGCAGGTTGTGTCATGTGAAGAACCAGCCTCTGACTGGTTCACACTGGAGCCGCAAATGTCAAATGTACGGGGGGGAGGGGGGGGGGGGGCTGTTGATGGTGGCTGGAAGTGTAGGGTTTTGGGGGAGGGAGAAGGGGGAAGGGGGGGGCTGGTTTCCAGGGTGACGGAATGTGTTGGGAGGAGGGAGGGGGCTATTGGTCGGAGGAGATGTCTCTGTCGGCCTCGGCCTTGGTGGGCTGCCCCGGGGAGGGAGCGTGGGGCGGGTGGGACACGGGGGCGATGCCGTGGGCCAGGGAGCCAGACACCAGGCCCTCCACCCCTGCGCCGGCTCCGGGGAGACCCCCTGCGGCCGCCACGCTGATCAGGCCGGCAGGGAACCTGCGAGGGGGGGAAGGGGGGGGGGGTGGGGTGGGAGAAGAGACGCGGAGACGCCACGTGACTTGACCTGCCGACATGCAACGCGGAAACAAACCGCGGTCAACCGTCCAACACCCTGCCCTCGCCTCACCTGTAGGGGGCAGCGCCGTTGAGCTCGGCGTGGACAGTGGCGGCTTCCATGCTGGGCCACTGGGAGGCTGCCATGAGGTACTCCTTATTCACACAGTTCTTCAGGCTGTCTGGGATGCGGCCTGCGGCAGAACAAACAGGTTCCCCCACCCACCGCCAGTGAGAAAACACATTGGCTGAGGTTTATACTTAGATCTGCTTCACAGAGGTAAAGGAGTGGCAGCCAGGCAGAAGGCCTCCGGAGACTTGCCCATCGTAAGCGTAGGAGAGCTTAGTGGTTAGGGTGGCTTACTGACCGAGGCAGCACACCAGTAAAATGTCAAACCTCTAACTGCCCCTTCAAGAGCAACAGTAACGGCACCGTGAATTGTGTTTGTTGTGCAGTAAACTACATAATAGGACTGTGGATGAGACATCGATGCTGGCGTTAATATTGACAACATTTACATTTTTATAAAAGAAAACAGCCATTTTATGGGTTGAAAATATGGCTGGGCGATATAGTTTTATTTACCACAATAAAAAGGTTTATATCAGTCGACATCGATAATTATCACGATAAATGCCAAATTTATTTTAAGTCTAAAAGGCTGAATTATGTTGCTGGGTGAACATGTTTATTATTGTTTTAACAGGATAATTCATTGAAATAATGTGGGGTAGAGCAAGGGGAGATAGTTCACTGGTTAATCAATAACGGACGGCATCTTTCTCTCGGCCAGATACAAAAAATAAATAAATAAAATGCAATGGTTGCATTCGGTAACATTTCACACACTCCTGGGTGGCCGTTATTATGACAGCCTGGACATGATTGGTATTTGGCAGTTTGCGCTTTGTTCGGAATTAAACATTTGTGATATTTTTATAACAAGGAAAATTATAGCGCAATAATTATTGTTATCGTTTTATCGCCCAGACCCAATTGGCTCTACACATTTAAAAACCGCTACCATACTGTCTTGCTAGCTTAAAAGCCTACTTTAACACTTGTGCGTCATCAAATTCAAATGTTAACGGGTGTCCCCCTCCCTCTGCCCGTCCCCTAATTTGTCAAAACTGTGCAGGCTCAGAACTTTAACACTTCTGTATCCGTCTGCTACGTGACGTAAGTAAGTTTTACGTGTGTATCTTACCGGTGATGGCACGGCGCACCTCCCTAGCCGCCTCCTCCCGGGCCTCCACCGAGGCCTGCTCGCTGTACCAGGATGTGTGTGGGGTACAGATTAGGTTGGGGGCGTCCTTCAGAGGCCCTGCTGAAAAACTACAGCAAGGAGGACAGGGCTGTTAAGAGTGTGGGGGGGGGGGGGTTGTCTCTCGGCCTTTGTGCTCCACTGAGGCGGTTCACTGCTGGGTTACCTAAAGGGCTCCGTCTCGTGGACGTCCAGGGCGGCGCCACGTATCCGGCCTTCCTTCAGAGCCTGAGCCAGGGCCTTCTCATCCACCAGGCCCCCTCTCGATGTGTTCACCAGGAAGGCCCCTTGACGCATCTACAGCAGAGCAGGATCATAGTGGAACCACAGTAAGGGCTCCCGCTGTGGCATAGTAGTATTACTGCTGGGCTTAAAGCTAACACATTTGTCTTTGGAGGGTGTAACGCACGCTTTTATTATACTTTTATAGCTTCTCTAGGTTATTTTATTTTAAAGTGTAACTGCACCCTAATATATGCTTGTTGAACTGTAAACATAAGTAATAACAGGATGAATCTGTGCTGAGACACAATGCTGGTGTTAATATTTATAATATTGACAAAGTCCCAGTTTTTTATAAAAATCGAATCTACAGGTCATATCTGTTCTAAGTCACCCGAGGACATGGCTGGTTTTCAACGGTCGACTTGTATGACATCAAATTCAAATGTTAAGATGAATGTTAATGGGGTCTAACCTGACATGCCAGATAGGTCGTAATCACACGTCTATCTGGGGAGGCGTGCATCAAAACTGTTTGTGAAGTGCAGGCATTTGGTTGGCAGTTGACTGGATGATCAATCTGGTTGTTTGCACTCTCGGCAAACCTAAACCACAACCGTTCAGTTGCTACTCGGACACATTTGCAGTGATTCCTAAGCTTTCCAGACCGATTCTCACGGCATAATTAAACTGAAGCTTGCGAGATCAGGGTGGTCTGGTGAGGCTAAATCATGCGGCCCCCCTCTCAGCCCCTTGACTATGTATTAGCATTTTTTAACAGATGTGCAATGGGTGGAGTCAGGCTCATAGCTAGGGTGCAGTTACACTTTAAGAAACGTAATCTCTTACTAAATGTTTAACCCTTCTCTGAGAACCTACTGCATGAGTGCTGTTGTATAACAATATCTTAATGTGAGTAACTACTGAACTACAGTGGGAACCGTAGCTCTCATCTGCACATCAGTAAAATGGAGATGCCGTTTGTTTTCGGAGTGAGCCTGGGAACGGAGAAATGTTCGTAAATCGAACAATCATAAACAACTAATCGGGTTATAGTTATAGTGATGTTCCTTTACAAACAGACGAGCGCAGTTAAGATGGCCAGCAATGGAACCTGTTTGATGGTGAAGTCGTTGATGAGGTGGTGGTTGTGCTCGTTGAGGCTGCAGTGCAGGGAGACGCAGTCCGAGTGGATGAGAAGGTCCTGCAGGGTGGCCATGCGCTGCAGGCCCAGCGAGCGCTCCACGCCGTCGGGCAGGTACGGGTCGTAGAAGATCACGCCGAAGCCGAAGGCCTTGGCACGCAGAGCCACCGCCTGGCCCACGCGCCCTGCGGCAAGAGGGGAGCGACAGCGATGTGATTGGTGGGGTGATGGGGAGGTATGAAGTGAGCCGTCCCTACGATAGATGGCATGGGCAGTCGCTTTGTATGCTTAGAGTACGGTCAATGACTGCAGCCATTTCTGAATGGGCTTCTCCAAACAGGGTTCCCACGCTAAATCAAATATCAAATTCTCAGATTTATTTTTATTTTATTACCTATATTGAACGGGAAAACAGGCCACTAGAACGATGTCCGTCGATGAGCCCAAAACAAATGTGATATTTCGTAAAAGTACTAAGCAAGTAAATATTCAGACTAGTGGTTAAAAATTGGCTTGTAAATTGGGGTTCTGGGGTCCTCCCCCAGGACCTTTAGTGTCAAAATCTTTTATTTCTTTCTGGTCTATATTAAAGCATCAATTTGTGCCTTTTCGTCTAGGGCTGTCGCGATACCTGCAATATTGCAATACAGCAGTGGTCTCCCAGCCCTGTTGTAGCCTTTGGAAATGTATGTATTGACGACACTGACATTAACGCTTTACTGCACTTTACTACAGTTGTGTCGTAATCTGTTCTAATTCTACGTCTAATATAATATTGATGAATGTCAACTAAAATAGAAATATGCTAAAATAAAATTCCCTGATATTCCATGATTCAACTCAAAACTACAATGAAATTACTTTCCATGTCTGGAATGGGCATTTTTTAAATTCCATGACCAGTGGAAACCCAGTCATAAGCAATGCAGCCGTGTCATTTAGCGCCATTACAACACATTAGGGCTGTACAAAAAAAAAATTGATAGACATACAGTATTGCAATGCATTACAATATGCGATCGTTTCATGAGATCCTTGACAACACACAATCCTATAACATAACAATTCTATAGCTGTTGAGTGTTATCGTGAGAAATAATTATTTTCCAGTCAGCTCCACTCACCCAGGCCGATGATGCCCAGAGTCTCTCCCCGGATGCGGGCAGCGCCTCCGGCCACCTCCCTGATCTGCTCCACACTGGAGGCGCGGGTGCCCTCACGCAGGGCTTGGTGCATCCAGGTGACCCGCCGGTACAGGTTCAAAATGAGACACAGCGAGGTGTCGGCGGTCTCCTCTACCGAGGACGCTGGCACGTTGCACACAGCGATGCCTGGGAACACAGAGGGCCACTGAACAGGCAGCAAATAGAAAGCACCAGGTTCAAAGTCCAACAGACTCTACCTGCAATCTACATAGATGCTTTATTGAGGGGTAATGAGCACCAGTGGTGAAGAAACCCTATTATACAAGAATGGCACTATCCAATCTAGTGTTGAGCTAAATGTGAAATGAAAATTGTGGTTTAATTACAGCAGCAACGTACATGAGAGCTCAACAGGCTGCATCTGTAGCAGGTTGGGTGTGTGTCTGTGTGCGGACCGCGGTTCTGTATTTCGGAACCGCGACACAAAACCGTGGACGTTTGTATTGCAGTTTCAGAACAGTTACACCCCTAGTCTGTATGTGTGTGTATATATGTATATGTATGTGTGTGTGTGTGTGTGTGTGCATATACACACACACACAAAATACGGTATGTTATTTTTTCCCCCCTCTCATTCTCGTGTTATTATAGTAAGAACACAGAGACTTACAAGCACAATCTGTTATTCTTTACTGCGTCATTGCACTTCACTACAGGTTAACTATCCAACCTTCCCTAGGTAGACAGCGCCAACCACAGGTAAAGGGTATAAATGTACATGTGTTAAAATTAACATCACAAGTTATGATCACAAGTAAGCAAACAGCTACGATGTGACCGGCTACTCGCCAAGATCGGAGCGGCACTTGAGCGGTAGCCTTCTCGCCCACTCAAATTACAGTCCTAGCTCCAGTCAAATTTGGATCGCACCGCTCACATACTCACAGTTTGCCGTTGGGCCGTGTAATTTTATGTACAATTATTGCTGTTACATAATATTGTGTGCGATTGTTAGCCATGTTAAAAATAGTAAGTTGTGGATAATTAATAGTGTTATAAAGTTAACCGTTCATTTGTAGAAGTAGGTGCATGTGCTTCAGTTCTGTCTCTCACCCAACTCGGCAGCTGCTTTGATGTCAACGTTGTCAAAGCCACTTCCAATCCTGACGATGACACGCAGGCCTTTAAACTTGTCCAGGTCATCTCTGGACAGAGTGATGGTGTGGTACAGCAGAGCGCCTACCGCTTCATTCAGCACCTGAATGTAATTAAAAACATTAATGGTGTTAAGTGCCATGTTAGTTAAATAGTAAAAACATGTTTAAACACTTGTGGGATACAGGTTTCTATTCAATCCATATATTAATAATCACAAAAGTAATAGCGTATTGTAACAAAGCAACAAGCATTAATAGATCAAATGTCATTGAGGAGAAAAAAAAACAATACAAATGAAATAGACATGTGTGGCATTTGTTGGGCAAACACTAAAGGCTGCGTACAGTAAACTGAAATGCAGCAGGCACGATAACAATGAACGGCGTTAGCAAAGAAAGCAAAACTCTAGTGGATGTGCCGCACCTTCTCGTGAATCTCCTGTGTGGACTGGGCATCGCAGAACGCAACTGTGGCCACGTCTTTCAGAATGGGCATCTCCACAGTGCAGTCCCGCCCGTCCAACAGGGCCACCAGCGGCCGCGGATGCATGGGCCCGTTCAGGATAGGTGGGCGGATGCCTAGTTGAGGGCCAACACACATTTTTAAAAAACAGCTATTACACCTGACGCATCACAATTGAAAACAACAGCGCTTGCAGACTGCATGGGCTATTACTGAATCCTGCACAGCGCGTCAGCTTGCCTGTGCTACAGAGATATCTGGGCGCTGAGGGGAATGACTCACCGTCTGCTTCCTCTCTGTCTGGACTAGAGAAATATAAGTCATCACCTTCAAACCTGAAGCCAAATGCTTGAAACGTTACTAAAAATCCAAACAGGCCTTGCTCCAACTCTTCACAACACAAATCAGACGATGCTTTCATCCACAACCTCAGAGCACTGGTTATCAAATGCTTTGACCCATAAGGGCACATATTAGATACCCGAGTTAGGGCTGGGCGATTAATCGATATTTAGTTCATAATTTGTATATTTTCAAAAGATAAAATTTGAAGTATAGTTTATAAATCGATATCGCAACTTTTTTCAGAGTAGCCAATGAGAGAGCAGATACTGAGTCACATGCTCAATTTCCGTTTGTCACAAACAGATAAAGGGTAGACCGCTAGTATTACCAGATACCCTGTAATCAAATACAAACGTGGATTAAATTAAGTAAACTGTCATAGCTGCAATATTTACAACCTCTCTGCTATGGATTTAACCATGTACCACTACAATGAAGTTGCTAAAAATAAAATACAAATCTGATTTCTGTCAGGTTTCTGTTTTTTTTGCTCCTCCTCAACATTTAACCCACTTTAGAGAAAATACCAATATATATCGTATCGATATCATCCTAAATATATTGGGAAATTATGTTTTGGTCCATATCGCCCAGCCCTAGCCTGAGTGTTTTCAAAGTATATTTCAAGATCTTGACACCTCCTCTGAGCACCCTCCCTCCAAAACAATTGCATGGGCACTCATTCATACAGTTATGCAAATGCGACATGTTAACTATCTGCTGTGGAGCTTTAGTGCAGGAGCAGTTACGGCAGTTATCTGTTGGGCACAGGGACCGGTGTTGCATACTAACTGTAGGTCCAGGAAACTGGCCAGCATACTGTATGAGATAATGCCCAGGAGGAGAGAGAGTGTTTTTTGTGTGAGAGCAAGCCTTGGGGTAAGGATGGGGGAAGGGTGGAGTAATCTGTGGGGTCTCAGAGAGGTAGCGGTAGTGCAATTGGTTCAGTGGGGTTGAGAGTCATGACCTAAATTCTCCCATCTGGAGGAGTTTGACTCACTCGCGCACACACACACCCTACGGTTCTGCCCCTTTCCTCAGATATTAGAGCCTACACTCGCACCCCAACAGGGCTTTAGCATGGGTATTATGCTAGCCTTTCAACAAACAATGCCTTCTGAAAATGTATAGCAATACTATGCACATTGTGGACAGAGTATAAATAACTAATTACATACCATCTATGAGCCAAATTTGCCATTTCTTTTTCACTACTAAAATTAATTTAGCTAAAACCTGCAAAAGCACAGACATTAAAAGTTTGCTGGATTGTATTCTGCCTGTAGCTACTGTAGTTACTCCCTACTGAAGCTTCATTGTCTAAAGATGCGCTGTCCATCAAAGTAGGAACATTAATAATTAGAAGAGCGTTGCAAATACTACAAAATACAGGCTAAGAATGGAACGATACCTTTGACAACTGAAGAATTTACATGTTCATTTATTCATATTTTTGTGATGACAGAATAATTAACCTCAGATGTAATAAAATCCATGAATAAGCATTGTTAATAGAAAAATACAGCATCAATTGTAAAGCCTAGCCTGATTAGAAGCAACAGCAGCATTAGAACTGCCAGCTAGAGTCACGAGTAGGCCTGTCGCGATGTTTTTTGTTGGTCGGTATCTTGTCCCAGAAATAATCGCGAGATACGATATCGTCATTTTAAGAAGAAACCATTCCACCCTTGTTTTTT
>JAODOY010000002.1:2000482-2023600 GCA_025399855.1 Forbesichthys papilliferus | reverse complement strand
AGGGGGTAGGGCACTGTTTGGAAACAAGATGGGTCACTGCCATGAAACCTCTTGGGAATGGTCAACGTATTTTTTATAAAGGCATGTTGCACACAAGGGTTTGGTCGATAGTCAATGCAATCGTCCATGGCTGATAGACATGATGTTGAGCAGGCATCGTGAATATTTAAAAATGGGCAAAAAGTGGCAAAGAAGCATTCCAACTAAGTCAAAAATATTTACCAAAACATTGCGTGCAACACGCAATACGTTAGACTCTCAGAATTGCTGTGATTATCTCTCACTGCTCATGCTGTCCATAATTTGCATTACCAAACTATAAAGTAGGTTACCTTACTGTATAAGTACAGATGCTATAACAATAGATAAGACAGCAGAATATATTGATTGCATTGCCTGTAGGTTAACACAATGAAATAAATTAATTTACTGCTCACTCACTTTTCTGTAGCTTACCGTGATGTTTTTTTGTTTTCTAGCTGTTCTGCTAGGAGCCGTTGCACATACGAACTGTATTCCGCAGGATGGAAGTGTGCCCTATCGTCATCCGTCTTATCTTTTGCGCAAATTGCATGAGCTTAAATCCTGCACACCACAGAAATGGCTGTCCTCTTTAGATATAAACCTAAAGTACTGCCATGCCTTATATATGAAGTGGTACCATACGGATTACATTTGTCCATGCCATTAATAATATATATTAATAATAAGAGCATTATGAATAGGCCTATACAAAGGCAATACGGAGGAAGCCTCAGCTTAATCAATGAGGTTTAGCACACTGTACGCAAGGCATACACTGCGCGCGACACTTTTCCCCAGTCAGCAGTCTAGTCTGTTTGTTCCGCCTTGTATTTTTGAAATTCATTGTAGAAGCGGGTAAAACCCGTTAAAAAACTTTGTAGAAGCAGTTAACACACCACAGAAAACCATTTAAAAGGAGTTTCTTAGCACCACCCCACCATTTCTTCAGACAGTTGTTAAACATCCTATTGACATAATGTTGTTGCTTGCCTGCAGTGCACCGGTTATCATGATCAATTCATAGTCCGCCGACCAGTGAACAAAGCATAGCGGAAAAACGGCATCGAAAATGCAACGGGATGCGGGCATGGTTTGACAATGTTGTTAATGTAAAGCCACAACCACCTAACTTAAGGGTCAAAGGGATAGCATCCTAATTCAGCTCATGAGACACTCCATTCTCAACACAGCGCTGATTGTCATTTAGAAGGTGTGCTGAAATTCACAACGTTTTACCACACAATGTCAGGGCTTGCCATTGACTTACATGGTCAAATTAAAAATACATACAACAATAAGAGTTCCTCCCTTTCGGGGGCTAGGCCCTTAATCACTTACCCATTATTTTAAGTCTGGTGCTGGCAGTTAAGCATTATTGCTATAGATGGTTAAGAAATATTAATATTCCTCAAAGCCCTCTACAAGAAGATGCAAGCCCCCCCCCCCTCAATAAAACAAAGCCCTTTCTTGACCATGTGCCACGGGAGTCAGTCGGCAGCTAATCCGGCTCGTGTACCTTGTTTTGAATCTCTAACTTTATATTACTTTCCAGTAAACACAGGATCACAAATTACTCAGACAACTGAACCCAGGGTCATCTAACCAATGTCAGTTGGACAAATTAATTAGCCAGCTGGGAAAACAAAGACGCCATCAGGCGCCATGTTATCTTGTAGCTACATGTGGAACATGGGGCCCAGCCCAGGTATTGCATGGGACTGAGTCTCTCACACACACACACACACACAGCAGTAAACAAATACCAGACCACCCATTCACATGCACCCCCACCACCCCCTGCATTGACAGGTGTGGGGCTCAGGGGGGTGGTGGGGAAACATTTAGCTCTTACATTTCCTTGGACTGAGGACAAGAGGTAATACTGAGACAGTAGAGGAGGGGAAAGAGCCGGTGGCGAGGGTGGAAAACAAATATTTGTGAACTTCCTCTGACGTCTGGGCATTTCTCAACACAAAAGGAAGTTAAAAACAAAAGAAAAAAATAAAGAAAAAAAAAATACACAAAAATAACCACACGCGTACACACAAACATGTGCGAAGCAAAACGTTCACCACACCAGCTGCCAAATCATATCCAATTACAGAAGGCTAACCAAAGCTAACAGGCTCACTGCAGGAGCAATGCGGAAATAACGGTTCCCATGTAGAAACCCCGAGGGGATTTATTACACACTATCCAGCGGAGACCCTGCAGAGGACAAAAAATAAATACGCTGTTGTGGAGATCTACAAGCAGGCCTGCACACACACGCACACACATTTGAATAAGACATGCTAGCATACGAAGGCCTACAGAGCACAAGCATGGCGGCGCACACAATGCAATTCATTCAGCAGTTCATTCATTCTCCCTCCCTCTCCGTTTCCCCCCCCCCCTTTGGCCACAGTTGGAGGAGTGAGAGAGAGAGAGGGAGGGAGAAAGAGCAGAGAGGTAGAAGGGAGGGGGGAGGGGCAGGGTGCGATGATAATGCAGCAAGCAGCAGTACTCCACCCAGAAACACATACAAACACACACACACACACGCACGCACGCACACGCATAAGGATATTCAACTCCATTTCAACAGCCACGACGGCGGACGAACACGACAAGCAAGAAACGGGGGAAAACTGCACATACACCACAGCGCCACACCCATGGCCCGCACCTCCCCCGACCGACGGCTCGCGCGCATTGGCTTCAAAGGCGTTTAAAAATAACGCGAGCAGCGGCCTAACCTTGCATTATGAAGTCTGTCGGCCCCGTCTTCCTCTCACTCTCGCCTTGCTCACCCCTCTACCGTCCTCTCTCTCTCTTTTGCTCCCTCTCTCTGTCAAGACTGTTCTTGGCTGGCTGGATCCCAGCTGTCATCCACACCCCAGCCCCTCCCCCGTGGGCGGCCACCAATCACCGGGCGGCTCCATTGAGGGCCGGCCAACCAGCGCTAACCTCATTAGCATGGGCAGGCTTCGGCTGAGGGTGGATGGGCTGTTGTCATTTTTTAAAGAGACAGCTGGCCCGCTTCCCTGTAGCCTCGGCCACGACCCCTCACCTCATCCTCTCCCTCTTGCCGGTCTCCAGGGACTCTCACAAACGGTTCCCTCCATTTTAGCCCTCCATTATTTCGGAAGCACATCGCTTACGCTGCCTTTTGCTCTGGTGGACACTCAAAACACTGAATCGTCAAAGAAAATACGGTCCACGCGGCTATTTACTCACACGGCCCTGTGTGACTGGATTACTTTATCATAGAGATATCTCCAATTACATGATAATTATAATGGCCTTTTCTTGTGTATTTGTAAACATTCAGTACACAGAAAAGACCCCACCCCCTTCCCCAAAACAGTGTCATACCCACACAGAGGAAGAACCTATAAGAGTGAGCACTTTAAGCCATCACTTCTCAAGTTAAGGTACAGCACAACTTGAGTGTCAATGAAATAAGTGATATTGAGAAAAATATGCTCAGTTTAAATGGGTCGATTTTGTCATTTGTAAAAATAGCTAGAAGATTAATAGAATGTAATAAGTTCATAATCATACACACACACACCTGGGCTCCAGACTTATTTTTTCCCACTAGTAGCACTGGTGCACCTTACTGAAAATTGTAGGAGCCCCAGGACAAAAGTTAGGCCCACCACTAATTGAGGCAACGCAGCTTATTCATATTTTTCAGTGTTCCCTCTAAGTCAGGTCTTTTCAGCAGTGAAGACGTGGGGGGGGGGGTTGTTGCATCTGGGTGGTGCTCGTATAGCCTGACACCACCCAACAATTTCTCTCGGATACATTTTCTAAGATGAGATTCTATAGTTATAGTCTGGAAACCCTGTGCACACTGGTGTCTTCAGCGGCACCCTGCTGGCGGACCAATCACAGAGGGTCAGTGAGATGACGTTAAGCATGTGTGAAATGGTGGAAGAGCTAAATGATGCGATGAAAACAGTTGTAGCAATGCTGTCCACTAGTAACCATAGGTCAGAGGTCTACACCCAGTAGAAGGAAATAACTGAACACTTCCCAATCACAATGTTATTCAAATTAATTATTTTTGTTTGTCATTGCAAGGAGGTGATTACAAGCGCGGACAGACAAGAACGAACCCTGAATGACGAGCGATTGGCAATTAACCGCATTTTATAAATATATTAGAACAAAACAATGAAGACATAACTACAATAATATTAATAATAATAATAATAATAATAATAATATAACGGGTCCCTTGCAAACCCATATTACTCAACAGGTGAAATGAATACCGGTAATTGACTGTCCGGTGTGTAACTTGAAAGCGTTCGATAAAGTGAAGGCTGCAAGACGGAGTTTACTTCCAAAGTATAACTAAACGATGAGAAGGAGCACCAACCCTACGGCGATACTGACGTTACAGCTAAGAGGAGAGAGCGGACAACCATTCATATGAATGCATTAAGCGGACAGCTCCACAGATTTGAGACTTCATGAAGCAACTGTGGTAATAATAATATTACACGAACATATTTGCAAAGTCGCACTGGTGTGCTTAGTTAAAACATTTACTCGCACTGTCTCCAAAAATGGTCGCAAAATGTGATTAATTGGTCGAAGTCTGGAGCCCTGTATACACACACACACACACACAATGAATTATATTAGATAATAATTTTAATAAATTATCTTTATTTAAAATGTAGGTAATGACTTCAATAATATGTTATACTGTATACATTGTCCAACCTTCTACATTTCTCTGCTGTTGTAACTATATTTTACAATATGATTAACAGTCTGTTAACATAGTATCATAGTGGCAGAAACTATGTTAATGAAAACTCACCTTCACAGATGCGGTCCAGTCTCTGCCGCTTGACTTTATGTTTGTCCATAAGAGCCATAGACTAATATGTCTTAACCCAGGACACAGCAGAAAGGGAAAAAAATCCAAGCAAAAGGAGGCTCCTTCAATACTTCGTAGTGAACTATACTGACAAGCACAAATTGACAACAGTTATTGTAAAAATGTATTAAATAAATTGCAATAGTTGTATGTAGCTTGCTGTGCATGTTATTTGCATTTTTATTGAAAATTGCATTAAGGTCATTAACAGATTGTAGTAATGATGAGTGGTGGGTGTGGCATATGACCTAATTAATACAGTATATTGTCGAATATAGTATAAACAGTAAATAGAATATACTCAATATTATAAATCATAAAAAAATATGCAATTATAAACACATTTTCAGGCTCACCTGAGTAATTACTTTTGTAGTCCTGTGCCAGGCTGACAACTCAGCTTGCACTGTAAACAAGGCGGATAACCACTTTTAAATAGGAATCATGAAATCAAACAATGTCAATGTAATTACATTGGCCTCTAGATTATCCAACCAGACATTAGTATAATTGCAAAACCTTTAAATTCACTTTTAAAATAATAAAAAGTGATTAAATTAGTATTATATTATTTATATAAGTTAATGGGGTTAAGAGTAGGCATTACTGTACGGTACACAAAAAGAAAAATGCACTGGTTTTAATACTAGTTGTACTTTCAAAAGCATGGCCAGGAACATGTATGACATGTGTCTATAATCGTACATGTCTTGGAGCCAGTTCCCCTGCCCACGTTGTAAACCTATATATATATACATAGATAATAACATGTATTCTAAGTAATATAGGTCAGAATAAAGCTACCAACAAGATAGAAACAATCGCTAACTTTACTAGCTTTAGTTGCCGCTAGCTAAAAAAACTTGCTAGCGGTGATGCTAACCTCTTTTAAAGCTACCATGAATCATACGACTGTTGCAGCAGTTACAGTTTGCTTGTTACATTTTTATAATACAATACTCTAAGCACTACGTAAAACTGTATTTAGCTTCAATCTGTTCATAGAAACCACACAATCTGCGTAAAAAGTTGTTTAAACTTTGCGAACAGAGCTAGCTACTTTACCAAACACAAACAGTGCTGCAGACCGCGATATCGTCAACAGTTAAATAAGTTAGAATTAAAGTCAAATACGTGCAATCAGACTACATTTAGTTCACAGACCTAGATCCGTAATAAATTGTACAATCACCCACACAGCTATAGAGACGTTTGTCTAAAGGCCAACGGGAGCTAGCCAGCTTCGTTAGCTAGCGTGCCGCTGCGTGTGTGAGAGAGATGCGGGCGAAGGGGAGCCCATTTCGTCCAATTTGTTATCAGCGAGTGGCGCTACAATGTGAATAACTGATATAGAAGCTACCAGCTTAGCTAATACATCAGGGACACGAGGATCGCGCGTGTAACTGCGCTTAGTTGTACACCATTGTATGCCCCAGTGACTAATTCGTGTACAAACGATTAATTATTTACCCCGATTAAACTCTTTCAATAGTGCTGAGACAGTGTGCTTGAGTCGGTGGTGTTCCCTCTCTCCCGATCGCCATGAAATTAGAAAAAAAGAGGAAGTCAGTTATTCACGGGGGGTCAGGCTGTCTGTGAAGTAGCAGTAGACTGCAAGGAGCGCCCTCACCTTCCACGGCGGAATGGTAACTCGATAATGCTTACATCTTATAAAGATTTCTACAAACTTTGGTATCTCCTGCCATCATCAGAAAGCGTTAATTATCCACTCATTGTTATAAAATTAACGTGTAAAGTTTATTTTAATATATTTTAAGAGTAACAGTAAACTTATATTTGATATCAGACAACCATGGTCCGTGATTATATTTGTATACGTGTATGATTATAAACTAGACTAAGCCATTTTTAAGTAGATCGAACTACCGAATAAATATAAAAGTTGTTCTATAATGAACCACTAGGTGCCACCACACTACAATCAATGTAATGTAAGAATATACTGTCGTTTTAATTTATTTCAGTTTGACAAAAGACAGAACATCAGATTTGAAAAACAATATTCTCTCAATTTTATTTCTACACAAATTATGTACGAGAAGTGTCTCAATCTGAAAACATTTAAAAATCATCACTAAAAGGCCACTCATCTTCTGCATATTACCTGGTTAAAAACTAAAACAATTAAAAAATATATCACAAATGCTTTACCATTATTAAACTGATTGTGCCCTATTTGAACCAACAGCAGCATTGTTTACAGTAGTGTGCATGTGCTAACCACACATTAATTGGCATCTGAATCAGCCCAAAATAATCCTTCTAAGGAAAATGTAAAACTATGAAAGCAAAACATGGGGAAGGGGGGGGGGGTGTCAATTGCATTCAAGCTATTGAGCGGTATTAGAATGCAGTCTAAAATAAAATAAAGACACACAGCATACAAATGGAGCTGCAATCCCTTTTTGTATGTAAAAGAAAGGCACGCAAATGTATCCCTTTGCTGATGTAGGGGTACTCCACAGGGTTAGATTAAATGCATGAAAACAGCAGCCTTAACAGCAGATGTGCCTTGAGTAACATGAAGGGGCTTCTTGGGACCACTGTGACATTCTGGAATGTATCCATTCAACAAATCTTTTGTGCAAGCCAACTACTAGTATGTTAACAAAAAGCACCCCAAGTATATAATCTAAAATTTGTTTACATAGAAAACACACATTTGTATTTTAGATATGCATTATATTCTGTGTTAAGCATTTCAAAAGGTGGAGTCAGCGATGCTGGAGAAATAATGTTTGTATTTTAACTCACTCAAAACAACCACACCTCACATAATTGTCACAGGGCAGAGGTTCTCAACCTTTTCAGCCCGCGACCCCCCAAAATAACAGTGCCAGAGACTTTTGCGCCCCCCACTATCCCCAGCGGTAGTAGAAGAATAATAGCCATATTATTATTTGATGATTAGAATAGAAGCTGGCAGGCAAGATTGCTGATGACGACAAGACAAAGATCCTGGAGAAGTGCAACAAGGTCATCTGCTGGATGGATAAGAACCAGATGGCAGAGAAAGAAGAGTATGAACACCAGCAGAAGGAGCTGGAGAAGGTGTGGAACCCCATCACCAAGCTGTACCAGGGTGCAGGCGGCATGCTCAGCGGGATGCCAGAGGGCATGCCTTGAGGCTTCCCTGGGGCCGGTGGCGCTGCCCCAAGCGGCGGAGGCTCCTCTGGCCCTCCTCCTCCGGTCCCACCATCGAGGAGATTGACTAAAGCCCCCCCCCCCACCCCCCCTTCACTGCTCCAGCTACCTCCTTCCCACGAAGCTCCAGACCCTCTGTGGCACAAGCGCAGAGTGACTTGAATTACAATAAAAGTTTAGATAAAACGATGAGGGGTTCATGTGGGGTTACGTTTGTAACGTAAGTTTTACATGCCTGAAAATATTTAGTACACTTGGGGTGGTCACTTGACCTGTTGCCTAAACAAAAAAATTGGTAACCCTTATCTTTCCTGTGGTTTTGGACAGCTGTTGTGTCTGTACTTTAATGCTATTAAAATCTACCAGTAACTTTAAAAAAAAGAAAGAAAAATACATCAAAGTAGTATATACTATACTACTAACAATTATGGCTAAACTATGTCATTTTAAATCATAATTTCATTTCAGAAAATCATCTTGTGACCCCCTCCTCCTTGTCTCGGTCCCGACCCCCCAGTTTGAGAACCACTGCTATAGGGCGCTCACACAGCAGCTCTGCCCCGGACATGGGACGCACACGGCTGGGATGTTGTTGTGTGGTGCGGTCTTCATCGCTTTGTTTGTGTTCCCCTTCCCATTCAGACTGGGCTGTGTAGAAACACCCGCTTATTTTCTTCAGCGCGTGCACAGAATGGACAGCTTGTGGACTGTGAAGAGACATTCACTGAATTTGACAAAAAGTGTATTAGCTTTCAATCGCTGACACCACCTTAAAACAATAAATGCCATCTAAAAACACAGGTGTTATTAAAAATGATAACTAGAAAACACATTTATACTTTATCACGTTCGCCGTTTATGCTCATTATACTCATTCATCGATTGCACTGCAGCACTCCCAGAACACATTTCTTCCCCAGGTCACGGTTTGTTTGAAAAACAACTGTGCTAGTGACCGTAGGGAAGGAGCGAGGGGGCGGATACGAAGACAGCGTGAGCCTATGAGAGCTGTAGGGGAAGGAGTAGAGAGCAATAAGAGCCAATCGGCAGGCTGAGCTTTAAACAAAACACAATGTTTGTAACACTCGTTTGAACCGCAAAGGTAATTATATGGCTATATGTATTCATCAGGACACAACAGTGCCTCATCAGCCGGGATATTTCAAGCATGTATCATTCTGGCCCGGTACAGGGCCAGGAGGTGCGGTCGAACTTTGTGTGGGAGGTATGTTCTAAATATGACAAACTGAGGCGAACGTCAGTAGCAAGCGCATCTGCTTTGAATGTTTCGCGTAAACATTCCAGATCGTTAGATTTAAACTTGTCACCCTTCGGCCGGCATCCACGCCTGTCCGTCGAGAACTACCTCCTCGGACCGTTTGCGTGTGCTTGCGATGAACTCACAGCGAGCGGACGGCAAACGGTTGCCGAATTTAATCACACCTCTGCACCAATATCTTTTTGTGATATGCTGGATATTGAGTTGTCTCAAGTGTCATAATAATGATAAAATATTCAAGTAGCAGCATCTTATTTGTGGACCTCTGATTATAAAGTGTTGATGCATCTCTGAAAAGGGCAGAAACTTCCCAAGGACACATTAAAGGGTGTGTGTGTGTATCCCACGTCTGGTTAACATGGTGATGAATAAAGTTGTTCACACTCAGTTGTTCAATCAGTTCTCCTCTATAAGGTTCAAGTCCAATTCTGTGCATTCTCTCTCAAAAACAGCCTTATGCCATTTGTGCGTCGTGGTACCCTTTATTTTACTACCATCATCTTCTTCCTCTTCACTTTCACTCAGTGGTCCAATACTGTCTGCCGGAGAACAGCTGGCGCACCAGGTTGCTGGAGTAGCCTCCATGCACAGTGGTGAAGGACCATCAGCACCACTCTGGAAAGGAGATATGGAAGAATGTTCTACATTGTGACAAAGATACACATTGTCCGTTGTGGACAACACAGCTCACACTACCATGCTGCAGGATTGAGCGCCACCGACTGCCTTGTGTAAGTGGTTATAGCTACAACACACTGCTGGCGCAGACATGACAACTCAGTAATGGTTGGCGGAGTGGGCGGGGTTACTACGGAGTTAAACAAATCTCAACTTCAGGCACCGCGATTGAGGCGACTACCAGTGGGAGCTGAGGATATCGTTGGCTGACTGATGGATTAGCTGAAACCTTTCTGGTGTGAAAACTAGGTTCTGGAGAAGGACAGACCCGACCGTTAACACCGGTCTCTTACGCACCTGCGTCATCTTGCTGAAGTCGAGGCCCGGCCTGGCGCGCGGCGCGGCGTCCCAATCGCGCCGCCTCTTCAGGTGGGCCTGCCGCATGTCGCAGGGCTGGGAGCGGCACCGCGGGAGCGCCCGCCCGGGGCAGCAGGGAGTGCTGCGAGCCGAGGTTGGGGAGGAAGGGCAGGGGCCCGGTGGCTCCGCGGCAGAGCAGCCGGGGGCCAGAGTCGAGAGAGGGGAGGGCTGCGGGGGCCGGAGGAGTGCGGAGGGTCCCTGGATGATGTGCACGGGGGACAGGGAGAAGCAGCGATGTGCTAGCGCGTAAACAGAGGCCTGCGGAGCTGGGGAGGGGGAGCACGAGGAGGAGGAAGCGGGGAGGAGGGAAGAGCAGGAGATGGGCGTTGGCTCACAGGGCTCCCAGGGACAGCTCCAGGGCAGTGGGGATTCAGGGGAGAGTGCTAGGCTGAAGAACGTCGGGCTAGAAGAAGAGGTGAGGGAAGAGGAGGCCATGGAGGAGCTGAGGCCACGGAGGGGACCAGAGCAGGCACCTCCTCCTCCACTCTGGCAGCGGCGCTTGACGGCCGTCCAGACCTTGCAGGCACTGGGACGCCAGATGGCGCGGCAGCGGGAAAGGTCTTCGGGGGCTGACAGCGAGCGGGGGCAGTGTCGTTTTGGAGGAGGGGGTGGAGGGGAGCTCTGGACGGCCAGGTCGGTAACAGAGGTGCTGGGGACTAGGCTTTGGTAGAGGGGTTCTCCACCAAGCACAGCAGAGCCAACGGGGTCCAGGCCAAATGAACCAATGAGGCGGGCTTTAGATGGCGAGTATGAAGCCACACTGCTCTCTGAAAAACACACATACACACAACCACAACACGTGATTAGACGCCCATGCCTATCAGCTATAAGACAGCAGCACCACCGAATGTATTAACTTGCCTGGTGTCGACGCATATGGACTCCGAGATACAGAAGGGCTAGAACCAACTGCTGGCAATGACTGCAACAGCAACATAATAGCATAAGTACAACATCGAATGAAAAACTCAGGTTTAAAAGCTGTTAAGCTTCAAGTTTGATCCAGCTCACCGTATTGACATTGAAGGAAAAGGCCTTGCGATAAGGCTCCTCCAAAGTCTGCTTACGGAGCTGCTCTGTGATAAGTGTCACCATAGCTCAAACTATGACCCGGAATAGAACATGAAGATGGAAGGAAAGGGCCTGAGGATTGTCTGGTTTGTGGCGTCCCCTCTGCACCGCATCTGGCCAGACTGACCAACTGTTTCCCTATGGCACAGTCATCTCCACCTCAACTGAATCAATGAGAATGAAGAGGTTTCATAATTGTATTTGAATATATTGTATTCAAGCTATTACAGCAGTTCATTCAAACAGTTTATTCCAAAAGTAATATTGCTCACATCTAGCATTAAGGTCAGTTGAGACCCAGTAAAATCCTAATAATGTGATGTGATCAAATACCACCACAATAAATGATCAGACATTTGTGTGAAGAACGCTAGAAGTATAGGGTACGCCTATGTAAGAAGTCCTCTGCTTTGTCAGACTGCTGCCTCACTACTTTAAAGGCCTTCACAGAAGTTAATTCTCACAAAGGCTGGGAGCATTCATGGCGGCTAGTCATAGGACAAAGAAACACTTCACATTCCATAGTGCAGACTGAACCAGGGCCATTCTAACATATTTTAACTACATACAAAATACAGTGTAATGGAGTGAATTAAATTAAATCATATATCAGGTATATTGATAGAATATGAATTAATCAATGAAGGTAATATAGCAGGATCATGGAAGGCAATCTAAGCAATAAAAACGAAGGAGGTCAAATTTAAACAAATTATGTGACAGATGAGGAAGGTTGGCCAAAGTGTGTTAAGAATGAAGGGGGATAAAAGCTGGAAGCTATAGAGGAGACAAAATGTGGAAACTGTGACCATGGGGTCACATAAATACAATACACATAGATAGATACAACAACTAGCCTATATTGTATGCAAAGAAGAAATGATCCCCAGGAAATTTGTGCAAATACACAAATACAGATTAATCATCTTTCTCAGCATGTAGACATTAGACTATAATTCAACGTTTTATAGTGAAACTTGACACACCCTAGGAAACGTAAACTGGCACTTATACAACATCCTGGCAAGATAGGACAACCTTTGCACTGCTGAATGACTTATACTCTCTATTACGTCTCAAACTGAAACGAAAAATAAACAAACTGCTTCAAAACGGCAATGGCAAAGGTTAATTAAGTACTTAAACACCGCACAAAGGTTGCCTTGTAGCTCCATGTGGTTAACATGGAGCTACAGTAGTGATCGATCATATCATATCAGATCAGATCAGATTCTTGTGGAGGCGATTCATCACTAACAGGGCTCTGGGTAAATATCACCCAATAGCAGATACCTCCAATGTTTCTTGTAAATTGATACAACTATGGTTAATATATGCAAAGCCCAGCTAAGGCAATTTTAGCAAAGCGTGGTTAATCGTTTTTCACATAATAAAACAGAAAACAAATGTTAAACACCAGTCGGCGAACAAGCTAGCAAAAACACATTAGAAACATGCGGCTGGCCAATACAGAAATCCTCCAATATTATGTTTTATTATAAGATTAGAGTTTGTTATCACGCCATACATATTATGATCACGCATAAGTGCCACTTCTATTTTGTTTCTGGTAAGACTTACTGAGCTAGTAAGCTAAAGTTAGACAACATGCCACATGCAGCCAGTAGGACCCAAACCACGTTAGCTGGTAGGCTACGGTAATCAATGATTTTAAAAAAGGTGCCCTGGCTGTAACCCGTCTGTTATTGACTCTTTACTAATTAATACTGTTCCTGTTTTAATAGTATATGTTTATTGACGTTATTTGTACACCACTGCCAAGTGCCAATAACTCCAACAAAGACAATTACTTGATATACATTCACATTAATGAAATATTTACTAACACCCTTGCTAGCTTGCTACAGCTGTCCTGATGCATTACCTGCATTCCGTGTTTCCTTAGCAACCAAGAGCTGCGCATGGGATGCGAGAAAGGCTCAAGCCGTATTTATATGTCTTGGACGATACCAACGCAGAGGTGAATGGAAATAAGCACAGGGATACGCGTACACATGCTAACAACAGTTTAACTAAGTAATAACACTGGACGTCGTTATAAACACAATTACGTATGTAATTATACACTTATACATGTTTACTGTTTTGGGTACGTAAATCCCGATAACATATTCTAAATAGTATACATTTTAGCTGCCCAATCGATTACCAGTAGATCTACATCTACCGCAAACAAAACTGTAGTAAAAATAAAAAACATAATGAATGAAGACAATCATGAAAAAATATTAACGGTTTATTCATAAAACAGCTTTGCTAACAAGGACGCATGCGTATTGGATACTGTACGAGCCACGTAATACTGTAGCCTACCACTACGGTAATACCACTAACTAACTCATTTATTACAAACCAACAGCGACAAGGGTATGGCATTCGAAACATACAGAAAAGAGGAGACTCTAGCAATGAGAAAAAAGTTGATCGGGTAGGTAAACAATTAAACCAGACTACAGACTGGTGCATGGAACTTGTCAATGTGTTTTTGATCATGTTTCTAACAAACTGGTGGTCATGTGCTACGCTAATGGTTCTGTTTTCTTTTATTACAGACAGTCTTGTAAACTCTTCTATTCAGACGACCCTGTTAAAATAGTTCGAGCTCGGGGACAATATTTGTATGACGAGAATGGCACACGCTACTTGGACTGCATTAGTAACGTACAACATGGTAAAGGTTTAATTTAGACGCCGGCGATATTTAACCATATCAAAATAAGTTATACTTCATAGTAAAGCCATCTTAGCCGATACAGTATAGAAAGTGAACTGTGCCTCCTAGTGGCGTTTTTCATCAGCTTGCACAGCGATGCATAGAGCATTCTACTGTCTGTTCCAGTGTTAAAGCATTATACTGTCTATTCTAGTGGGCCATTGTCACCCCAGCATTACACAAGCTGCAACAGCCCAGATGGAGCTCCTGAACACTAATTCTCGCTTCTTACATGACAACATAGTTCAGTATGCAAAAAGACTCTCAGCCACTCTGCCTGACCAATTGTGTGTTTTCTACTTTGTAAACTCTGGGTAAGGAACAATGCATTTGCTAAACAACTTCAATGCCTTACCTAAAATACGTTTTATTTAATTGATTTTCATATATCCTTGCACTGCAGCTCAGAGGCCAATGATCTTGCACTGCGCTTGGCCCATCAGTACACCAAACATGAAGATGTCATTGTGCTGGATCAGTAAGATTTTAATGATATACTCTATACTGTTGATATAGTGAACAACATCAATTACAATACAGCTCTCCTTTCACACCAGTGCATACCACGGACATCTTATGTCACTCATCGACATTAGTCCATACAAGTTCCGGAAGCTGTCAGGACAAAAAGAATGGGTTCATGTGGTGTGTACACCTAAATAGCACGCATATAATAAACCTTAGGAAACTTGATCATTTTCATTATTAAAGGCTGGATCATTTCTTTCTAGGCACCCTTACCAGACACTTACAGAGGATTATACAGGGAAAACCACCCTAACCTGGCTCAAGCGTATGCTGACACAGTAAAAGAGGTGATCGATGAGGTGCACAGCAAAGGACGTAAGGTATAAATAGATCAAATTCAGTACAGGGTAGAAAATAATCGAAATAATCCCATAACACATAAAACAACACTGACAGTAATATTATAAAGTTAACTATTTGACCTTTTTGTGCTGACTTGTTTTGCATAGATATCTGCATTCTTTGCCGAGTCATTGCCAAGTGTTGGAGGGCAAGTTATTTTGCCTAGTGGATACTCGACTAAAGTTGCAGAGTGAGTAATGACGAAATTACAGGCTAATAAACCAGACACTAAGGCTTCATGTTTGTGAACATGTCGTTCTGTGTTGTGGCATAGGTACGTGCATTCAGCTGGTGGATTGTTTGTGGCAGATGAGATTCAAACAGGCTTTGGACGAGTGGGAAGTCACTTCTGGGCTTTTCAGCTCCAGGGAGAAGATTTTTGCCCTGACATAGTAACCATGGGTAAACCAATGGGCAATGGGCATCCTTTGGCATGTGTGGCAACAACTGTAGAGATATCTGAGGCCTTCACTGCCAATGGAGTAGAGTACTTCAATACGGTGATTACACGTGATAGGCTATATGCCAGAGGGATATTTTAAATATGTACAACTTCTTAAATTCATTCAATTAAAGTGTAACGGAGCCCCAGCTCTGAGCCTGACTCCACCCACTAGACTACATTGAAAAATGGAGTGAGAGGAGGGGCTGAGAGGGGGGACCTCCATTAACTTAAAAATGTGAATGTCGACATACGAGCAGATGGAGTGTACTGTTGAAAACAAGCCAGGTCCTGAGGTGATTTTTAACAGATGTGATGTGTAGATCCGTTGTCAGCTCATAACATGCCAATTTTTTATAAAACCAGAAATTTTGTCAATATTAACACCAGCATTGATGTGTCTACTCACAGATAAATCTTATTACTTAGTTTATAGCTAAAAAACACATTTTAGTGTGCAGTAACACCCTACCTACGCTTAAACATTCTCAAGTAATGCAGGAGTTAGAGCCCCATCATGCATAACCTACCTGTGAGCATTGTTGAGGAACAGCTGTCATCTGATTCTTAAGACTCGATACAAGTCACTTATACGACGATAAAGTGGGGGAATGATAAGTGTATGCTCAACAACCTACTGTATGTAAAACTGATCTACGCCCAGTTACAAAACATAATTTAACAATTCAGAATTCAACCTGAAAAATAACCAAGACTAGCATAGATAATTCACAGAAATCCCATGATTATTTGTGTGTCCACAAAAGTTGTCCTTTTGAAGTAATTTTAGTATAGTAGTAGCAGTATGCTTAGGCTGTGTTTTTTTCACAATTTCATAGTTTGGAGGAAATCCAGTGTCCTGTGCAATTGGGCTTGCCTTACTCAGTGTAATGGAGGAAGAGGACCTTAGAGGGAATGCCACCAGAGTGGGAGCACACCTTAAAGACCTGCTCAAACAGCTACAAATCAAACATCAAATCATTGGGGATGTCCGGTAAGAGGGTCTTTTAGTGTTGTAAGGGCATCTTACTATTTATTGACCATAAAATGTGTCAAGTCTATACAGTGATATCTCTTTTTTACATTTTTCAGTGGCAACTTTAAGTCCTAATTAATGGTCTGATCTTTAATAACAGCACAGCAGTGTGTTCAAAAATAATTATATCCTTCCATTTTGGTTGACGCAACTTTTCAAAAATGTCTGAATGATTGACGGTTATGACAAATATGGTATATGCAAAATCAGGATAGCTTCACAATGTTACAATTTTGCTGCTACCGTATATTTTTATTTATTTAATTGTTATACATTGTTCTATTAAGTCAGTAATTTGACTGTTAAGCATGATTTTGCATACTGGACGTTACTTAGGTCTCATTCAGTTCTTATTCTTCTGCAGAGGGGTAGGCTTGTTTGTAGGCCTGGAGCTGGTGACAGATCGACAACAAAGGATTCCCGCTACACTTTCAGCTTCACGGGTGGTGAAGAGGTTATTAATGTGCATTCACCAGAATACTAACGACATTTATCAGACACACTTAGATGAATTACAGTTCGAATGTTTGATGTGGTTTACACCCAGAACTTACCATCCAACTAAAAACCCCAGCCTTCCCTCTAACAAGGCAGAACTGGGTACATTTTGTACCAATCCATTGGTTTTAGAATCAGCAAATTAAGTTCTTAGTACACTAATATTTTAATAATTGTGTCAATGAAAATAAGCAGAACTTTGTTTCAGGTTAAAAGAAAAAAGAATATGCATCAGTAGTGATGGGCCCTTCGACAACGTAGTAAAATTTAAACCGCCAATGTGCTTCAGCATAGAGGATGCAGAGCTGGTGGCAAAAGAAATCGATTGCATCCTCACAGGTTAGTCATTTCATAATTACAGTACTTAGCAAAAACAATCAGTATAAAGAATAAATATAAAGTGCAACTTTTTATAATTTCCTTTTCATAGACATGGAGACCAACGACCATCTGGAAAATAACAACATCTAAAAGGGTACTTCAACCTCTCAAAATGGTTTTAATAATCAAAATGTAAAGCATCAGGTCACATTTTTTTGTCACATTCAGAGGTAGAAAACTTACTCGATGCTCCTGTTGATCTTTACTAGTAAAGTGCATTCATAAAAAAATGAAAATAAAAATGTAACTTTGGCAGTAAACAGTCACTTTTTAATTTACTAATAATGCACACTAGGGAACCAACACTCTCAATTCTTACAAAGGAAGAACATATAAATGTGAGCCAGGGAAATGATCCCTGGCACATCAGTGGTGACTGTTGACCCCTCAGTGATAGCATACAGCTAAAATGTACAATTCCTAAATATTCCTTTCATTCTGTCTTGTTTCAGGCATTCAGTGTAAAATCTTCATTTGCAAGTTGGATGCAGACCATCACATCTCCCTGGATCTACAACTAGAAGACGCAAAGACTGCTCATCATATTGAAACTGAAGACTGCCATCGCAGATCATGACAGCATCTCAAAGATCACACACACACAGCAATACTGAAACGGATTTAAAAAAAAAAAAAAATCAATGTTCTGCCAAGATGAGACAAATAAATACCTTAACCTTGAACCGTTTATACCTTAAGCCCCCTACCCTCCCCCCCAGTAATAAATAACCACTTCAGACTTGAACAACAAGCAGTATTAAGACACAGTACGGTGAAGATTAACACTTACCAGAACACTACCGTTAAAACCCTTGGACTTAAACATCCAAGCCGACGTTTCACTTATAGGATGAGTTCAAACCAATTATCCTGCAGGTAGGGTAGCCCTCTGCCACAGCTTCCCAGAGAGGCATCCGTAGAAGTTAGCATTACCGGAGACGGAACAAGCAAGCCATTTAACAGTACAAAGCATTAACATTTAACATTAATTTTATAAATAATAACAAAGGGGTCCACTTGTAATATAAACCAAAAGTTTATTTCTACCAATTTGCCCAATACACTAGAGGAATGAGTTTCCAGTGAGAGAGGGAGTGCCCTCTTACATTTAACAGGCTTGCGCTCGGTTGTATCATTACACTATCAAAGCCACTTAAAATTGCAAACATGATGGGGGAAGTATCTCCTTAAAAGCCTAAAGAAAAAAAAATAAAGAAATATGCTGGTTGTCCTCGTCTACTTAGCGAACTTCAAACATTCACTTGACACACAATTAAACCCTTAGATTAGTAGAATCCCTTATCTTGCCTCATCCAATATCTGAAGCCATGCAACTCGCATCAAACACTCAGCACGGGAGAAAAAACAAAAATATATAGAAAACTAAAAATCTAGAAACACTGAGAAAAAACAAAAAAAATGTATTCATGAGCTTTAAAAGCTCTTGCTTGTTGGTAAATCCAGTAGACATGTAAAATACAACCATACAATACATTAGATTCAAAAAGGTACCAAAAAGTACAGTAAAAATAACACTTCCATCTCTGGAAATGTAAATGGACACAAAACAATACAAAATAAAAAGTGGAAAAGTGACACTTGCTTCCCCAGTTCCTCACTCGATCTGTACAAATGGAGCATGAGTCCAAATTTCCGCCAACTCCAAAGGAAAAGCCAGAGCCCATGTTCATTGTGGTTGGACCATGGGTTCCCTTTCTTACTTACTTTAGACCTTAAGAGAAAAACAGGGTACTTAGAGTTACTGATAACCACATCTGACAAAGTATAGACAGACAAGTGTATGGATGAGATTTATAGATCAGGTAATGGCCCCACAGACACACACAAACAAACAAACACAACAATGGGGGAGGGGGGGGAACAGGATTGTTAGCTGCTCCTCCCCTAGCACCCCCACTATAAAAAGGCCCTTATTGCTAGACTAAACCACCACCTCAACCCTTATTGATCCAGTAGTGTTTGTAGGGATGCATCTTGAAATGGTTGGCACATGGAATGAATCCATCTTTAATGATTACAGACCCCACAGCCCCGCCCCACCCTCAACCACAATGTTTGAATGGGTTTAGACTAGATGGAGAAATTTCGAGTCAAAAAGGCACTAATGGTTACAGCTAGGTTGTCATATTATCATAGATGATGCAAAAATGCATACCTGCACTACATGTGATCAGTATGGCTTGTAGCTACTCTGGTGGCCTCCACGTCTTGGAGTTTTCCCATAGCTTGTATTGCCCTGGTCTGGAGGACAAGGAAAAAAAGGGGACTGAGTTCTTCTGTACAACAGGGAGGACCAAAAAGAGTTTCTCTTTGCTTTTTTTTCCTCTCTGGGGGGCAGTTATAGCTTACTGTAGTCATAGCCACCCCCATAGCCGTAATAGCCAGGCGAGTAGTCATAGCTTCCGTAGCCTCCATAGCCGTAGCCTTGCTGTCCATAGCCATAGCCTTGGTTGTAGCCCTGGTTCCAGTAGTTGTTGTAGCCCTGGTTCCAGTTCTGGCCTTGGCCTAAAAAGACAGGTAAAAAAAAAAAAACGTTTTTAACACAGGCGTTGATGGCCGACAACACTACAGAATCACAGTCCCTCCCGTAGTAAAATAGTCTGTGTGTGAACACTCACCTCCACCACCACCACCACCTCCACGGCCTCTGCCACCTCGGCCTCCCCCATAGCCGCCACGTCCGCCATACTGCTGCTGCTGGTACACCTCCTTGGGCTGGGCTATTTTTATCTCACACTGGAGCGTCACATAATTGTGCATTAATGAGTAGTACAAGAATAATGTCACACCCACCGACATCATTAAAGTTCAGATGTTTTCACACGCGTGGTCCACATTAGAGCTTGATTACTCGTTATATTGCCGAGTGCAAATAGTTTCACGTTGCCATTGTTTAATGCACAAGCATAAAATAAACCAGATGGGTAGCACTTTAGGGTGGGAATTAATCATGCTGCAAGCTCATTTATAATGGCAAATAGAAACTCAAAACACATCTGTAGAGTTGCACAGCTCATTTTAGTTTGTCTTGAATTAAATAATGCTTTTTATGTTTTCCTCACATTTATAATAGTCATATTACTAACAGTTAATAGCTTGTAACAAATTTAATGCAGACAATTACCAAAAAAATATTTATAATAAGTATATATATATATATACACACACACACAAATGTAAAAAGATAAAATAACTGCACATCTGCAGCAAGCCAGGTTTGTTTTGTATAGTAAACTCAGTCAGTAAAATAAAAACCGTAATATTGAAAATAGGAGTCTTGAGAAGATACTGCGGGGTCTCCAATAAGAGCACATTGGTGTATTGTTTCACCTTGCTTCCGCTGACATTATGGAATTTCTTCTCCAAAACCTTCTTGACTGGAGTCTCGTCCTTGTATGTTATGAATACAAATCCCCTCCTCTTTTCAGTCTTTGGGTCTTGGGGAAGCTCGATAGTCTCTATCTGCAATTACAATAAAGAAAAAAGAAAAATTAGTAGCCTAAGATTTGACTCTTGGTGAAACTGGGCTTCCAAAACACCACAGTAACTCACTATGATAAGAATGTTACACTACCTCTCCAAATGTGCCAAAATACTCCTGGATAACTTCTTTCTCTGTGTCTGGGTTAAGGCCTCCCACAAAAATCTTCTTGACTGGTTCCTTCTTCATTGCCATTGCCTTCTTGGGGTCGATTTGTCGGCCATCTAGCCTATGTTCCTTTTGTTCAAGGACCTAAAAAAAAGAAGAGGTACATATTACATATATCACACACAAAAACACACACACACACACACACACACACACACACAAACACACACACACAAACACACACACACCTTGTCTACACTGGCTGCTTCCTTAAAGAGAATGAAACCAAATCCTCTTGATCGACCAGTCTGCTGGTCCATCTTTATGGTGCAGTCAGTGACCTCGCCGAATTTGGAGAAGTAATCTTTAAGATCCTTCTTACTAGTGTCCCAACTGAGGCCACCAACAAACATTTTCCTATAGAAAGAGAGTGAAGGTTTAACGATTACAACACTGCTGTCGTCCAATGAATGGACAGATGGCAACATCTGTTGCGTGACGTAAAGGGGCTTAATAATGTATGTAAAGACGCCACATAAAGGAGTATGATGAAAAGCAACGGCATCAAAGATGGCGTCTTTTTATTTATTTTTTTATATATAAATGCATAATGCGTGTGGTGTTTTATATCTGGTGATATGTGCCCATCCCCCCGCTCTGCACATGGCGCCAACAAAGCCCGATGGAACAAAGAAATGGGAGAATTGAAAAACGCTCATCCGCTCTTATAGTTCTACAGAATTTCAGAATTTCGTGTTTTTACTCACCCCGCATCCTCTTCGCCTTTGCTTGCATTGATCTGTCCGCCCTCCGAGGCACCGTTTTCCCCCTCTGCCGATTCTTCCGCACAGGCTTCAGGCCCTGCGCCTTCTTCGCATTCATTCACAGCGTCGCCTCCCCCTTCTGTGTGCCCAGCTCCGTTAAAATCCTCATCGGCTTCGTGGCCGTTCTCAGAAGTTTCCATAAACTGCTGCTCGTTGTCGGACATTTTGATCGAGTATGATCCTTTTCCTGAAAAAGATAATTTAAAATGCACTTACGCTATGTCGCAGAACATGCTCCGCCATTAATGTTCGGGTAATGCATACATTACTCCCACCATTTTGACCGGCGAGTAGTCTAGCATAGACAAGTGAAATCGCGTTTACCAGAATTAAAACGAATGTAAACAAAGTAACTGCATCGTTTCACAACTTGGTAAACATGACACAAACAAAACACCAGCCAAAAAAACAATGTTACAATATAACAAGCTATATCGTACTCTAATCGAGCTTGAATCTTAGGACTATTTCGCAGTTACGTAATGCGGAGGCCGCGCTCGCCATTGCACGACGTTAACATTTATAATATGTTAGTATCATGCAGATAAATTACGATAGGTCTAACAATAAAAAATACTTACAGAATAAATATATAAACAAAACGAACGTAATCGCTATAAAGGGAGACCGAAAGCCGCTTACTGATCACACAAATGGAGAGCTCTCTTCAAGATGGATTCTCCCATTCGACGCCAACTCGTGGTTGGTTTTATAGAACCGGTAGGGGGAAAAAGACGGTTCAGTCAGGAAGCCATTTGATTTGTTTACTAAAGCTGCCCATCATAGCGCTGACCAATTACATTAAAGTGTTTCTTTTCACAGAATACGTTAACGCCCATTCTACACAAGAACGTTCAGTACATGTTGTGCTTCTGCTGGTAGCTACATTTTATACAGAAATATCGCTCAGCTTGACAGCTGGAATCATAGTATTCGTTGGGTATGCATTTTAGAGGTGTCAGGGTACACAATGTGTTAAATTCTGTTGAACTTAAATTACTTCACGTTTATGCTCTATGTTTTAAAAATGTAATCAACATGTTTAAAAACAATGTTGTGAGAGCACATTAGATTTTTTTTCTAACAAGGATTGGAAATTATAGTATATATAATATAATAAAATAATAATTCTGCCAGAAAATTAAATTAAATTGATACATTCAGGAATAAATACATGAAGATATATACAGTACATCATATACAGTATCTCACAAAAGTGAGTACACCCCTCACATATTTGCAAATATGTGAGCATATCTTTTCATGT
>JAODOY010000002.1:1975021-1990021 GCA_025399855.1 Forbesichthys papilliferus | reverse complement strand
TATGTTCTTTCATGTCACAAGAAAACATTTCAAGTGAATATTTCAAATACAGTAATTGAAATCATCTCAGGTCAGCCGCGTAAGCCTGGTTTTATGGGACTATTAATGGAAATCATTAATCATGTAAACATCAACAAAATGAGGTAATTAATGATTGACTCACAACACAAAACAAAGGACGTGTGTGTGTGTGTGTGTGTGTGTGTCTCCACTGCTTTAATGCAACAATAAACCCTTCATCTCCTATGTCTCCAGTGAGTAAAGCCAAGCTCTTAAAACCTGTTTCTTTGTTAAAAAGTGCTAATAACAGTGCTTTGACAGTCAAAACAAAGCAGAATACGCAGCTAAAAACAGGCTAATGTGGTTCAAATGTGAAGACATGCATCAACACATGCAGCATGCTTGTTAATGAACATGTACATCAATGGTGATGAGGTGTCCAGATGTGACCAGATGTACAGTGAAAGAGAGAATGGGAGTGGATTGGAGACAATGTCACAGGCAAGAGAGAGAGAGAGTTAAGACGGTTAAGATGGTGGATCTAATAGTTCGTCCACATGTTTAACCCCGATAGCCCGCCTGTAATGCGAGATGACTGGACATCTGCGGTACGCTCTCCTGCCTCCCAAAAAAAAAAACTCACCGAGGACTCATTTCATTCAGACCTAAAGTGACTCCCTCAAGAGTCTGGAAACGGGGATGGAAGATGGTATGCAGAAACACGGGAACACACACATGCTCCAATGTGGGAACTCGCATGTGGATAAATGCACACAAATGCACAACATACTGTTTCTAACAAGAATGCAGACACAGAGCAACGTTTTGCTCAGAATGTAGAAAACAGATGGACTAGGGTACCAAAAAACCCCTAAAGTTTCAGCATGTGCAATATATTTCAGTATACCACACTGCTCCTCCCTTACTCTGCCTCCATATGGCCTCATGCCGTCACATGCTGAGCGGCTCCCTTTCATGGCACTCAGCGATGGTGTGCGTTCACCGCCGTGCGCTCATTAACGCGTCCACTTAGCACCCACTTAGCGCCCGTTAGCGCGCTGGCACGCACACATGTTCTCACGGGCAAATTACAGAAACGCACACGCGCCTAAAGGCATCGAGGAAGACAAGGATGATTGTTAGGAGTAATGACGACGTGAGCTAGCTGTCTATATCCTGAAGCATTTACACAAGTCACGTGTTTTGTCTGTCAACAATGGCACAGCTCCAGTTTTCGTTTTCTTGATTAATACAACTAGGTCCCTGTGTTCAGCTAGGGACACATTTTAAGGATGCTCATAAGAATGTGTCAGGGATCACCCCCCATGACACCCCAAGGTTCAGACGTAACTTCCTTTTAGAAGCTGTCGGCCTCTTTTTTACATCATAATCCTATGGAGCGGACCGTGTTTTTAAAAGTGCCATGGGCGCTGAAGTTAAACGTTGCCGCAGACGCTTTTTTTACAGCAGCTCTGAGTTTCTTTTTCAGTTTACAAAAAGTTCAACTTCACAGAAAAAAATGTCCTAAATCATTCGCTTCTTTTTACAGCTGACCAATCACAAGCGCCGTAGTGAGACCTGGTGTTTCCCATAACAACCAAAACAGCTGCTTTTGTTTCTACATGAAAAATGCCCAGGCCAGCGCTTTTAGTCCAAAAAATAAGTTACGTCTCAACGTAACTTCTAACCCCCTAACCCATTCTGCGCCCATTCTGCACCAGCTAAACAAGTAATAAGTACTTGACCTGTACTGTAAAGGCAAAGGTGCTTTTATTGTCACATACACATACATGTAGTGAAATTGATCCTCTGCATTTAACCCATCCCTCAAGGGAGCAGTGGGCAGCCACTGTGCAGCGCCCGGGGACCATCTCCAGATTGTTGGCAGTGTCACTGGTCACATGGCACTGACTGGAGGATGACCCTAACATGTTTTTTGTGTCCATACTGTACAGTGATAAATATTGTGAGAAATTCAAATGTAAATTATAAATGGACTGCATTTATATAGCGCTTTTATCCAAAGCACTTTGCAGTATTTTGCCTCACATTCACCCATTCAAAAACACATTCACACACACATTCATACACCGATGGTGATTGCTGCCATGCAGGGTGTGACCAACCACTGGGAGCAGTTAAGGGGGTTAGGCATCTTGCTCAAGGATGCTTACAGGTAGGTCAACACCAGGGTTCTAACAGACAACCTTCCGGCTGGGCGCCCAAGACCCAGACCACTAGACCATCCTGCCCCAAAGGTCTACCCCAGATTACTGTATGTTAAATCATAGGTGTACCTATAAGAGTGTGGACTGCTATAAGGGAGTGCTAGATAACAGATTGAGCATAGAAGCATTAATTTAGCGCGGGGAGCGAGCGAGGGAGTGTCAGTCGGTCAACTGTGAAGTGCCGGAGGGGAATTCGCTCTCAATGATCCAAATAATCAACAACAGTTTCTCTACCGCCGTTAACAACTACGAGGCTGATTCCTGACACAAATCAAGGAATAAACCCTTTCATTTTAAAATGTTGAAATGCTCTTTCAAAAGATGCTGATTTGTCACACAAGCTTGCAAACATTCGCTAGTTATCTCCATCTCTCCTTGGAAGGTGATCAGATGGATTTAGACAGGGTAATAGCTGCCCAACATCATTGTAATTATGAACCAAACCACAGCGCCGAGACATGTGTAAGACCCTAAACTGAATCTTTTAAACCTCAGAGAGCAAATTAAGGGGTTTGGCGTGCCTTTCTCACATGCGGTGACACTGATAACTTAACTACATTGTAATTGTGGTTGGATATTAACTCTTCAATAGCCTTTCACAGCGTTTGAATATAAGGGAGTAAGCGGCTACTCGTATGAGGCTTTGAACCGCTAGTCACTGTGTCTGAGTTTAATACATCTCTGTTTCACCATGCCTTGTCTTTGATCCCGCAGATTCCCTAAAGATTCATGGCTCTTTTGAGGACAAATAGGCAAATAAATCATTAGAGGGCCATTGTTTGTCATATCCATATCACATTCCATAGGAAAAGACTGACAGCCCATTGCAGCTGTAAATTGTGGGGCCCACTAGTAAACTAATAAGTCACTAGTAAAAACTCTGTCTTAGGAAAATACGCGCTGGCAGTAATTGACTGTGTTCGGTTATTAGCAAAGTAGGAAATTAACTTGTGTGTTAGCCACCACTGGGGGCTGGGCCTATTTACCATCTTAATGGCCCTCACCAACCTCTGTTTACAGGATCTGTGATAACCGTCTCCCTCCCTGTGCCTTCACTCTAGGATGCTCCCTATGCTAATGTGTACCTTGACATAAAGACATGCTAATGTTCACCTTAACATGAAGACCTTAATGCAAAGACGCTGTCATGCTGTGGAGGCACTGTAATGCCATCTAGCCAAACACACATACCTTTAAGTACTTCACATCAACATGAACATCAGCACAACACAAATGGTCAAAAAAAGCAGAAAAGAAACTGGAAAGGACCCCGAGAAAAAAACGAAGAACAACACACGTGGGAAGGTCCACCCACAAAGGTAAACCAGCTATGCAGATCTGTCCCTTTAAGGTGGCGTTAGGTTGTTGATAGCTACCCTGCAGTCACATCGCATAGTCCCTACCAAGTCAGAATAACACGGGCCAGTGGAGCCGAGGGATTGCTCAAAGGCCCTGGGTCCGGTTTGTTACAAGGCCAGGGCTCATTAAATGAGGTGCTGGGAGAGTGACGATCCTGTCGAGGTGCTTTCACACTAACCAGGGGCCTGCTAAGTACAGTCAAACTGTCTGGGTCACAGGGGGAAGCTATCCTGCCTGCTTATTTTGCGTGCTTCTTAATACAAGGGTGGGGTGCGATCAGAGGTGAAAAATAACTCACCCTCCATCTCCCTGTTGGTCTGGGTTCACACCCAGAGATGATCTGTGCAATACGTCCAGGTGTGTTTGTGTGATTTGTGTCCTATAGCAGGTTGGTCTCGCTACATTCCTGTTGGATTAACCGGTGGTAAATGACCTGCTATGAAACATCTGCTGGATAGAGACATTTTAATTAAAGTCGCATTCGTTTACCTGTGTGGATTTGGCCAAGTTTAGAGGTCGCAAGATGTCCTAAAAAAATGTATTTGAGTGCTCTCTTCCAGAAGAAACTGTTAGGCTGCAAAGCAGACGCATCGAGGGAGCGTTTCTTCTCACAACCGTTCAGCCAGGCATAGACCTCTGGGTGGTGTTAAAGGTTTATTATCTGCCCTCCAATTAAAAACTGTTCACCTTATAACCTGACATTTGTGATAATGAAAGAAAACGGGTAGTTAACCCAGATGTGGATAAAAAATGTTTTTATAATAATAATAATAAATAAAAAGGGAAGTTTGGGGTCCCTTGCTGAAGCTGCTGCCCCCGCGACCTGACTCCGGATAAGCGGGAGAAAATGGATGGATGGATGAATAAATAAATCAAGTTTAAAGTTACGAAGTAGAATCCGGCCAAGTTCACCTTAACCTTTTAAGATTTTGATTAATACATTAATGAATTACTTAATTATGTATTACATGTACAATGTGCATGTGGGAAGAACTTGTTGTTGAGATGCATTATTATGTAATAAATAACAATAATTTTGATATCTAAGTTCAAAAGTCCGGGCAATAACTTTGAATGCTTTACTTTCCTGGAATCACAAATAAGATGGCTGATTCTGAGGCTTCAGTGCCTCGGTTAAGATTTATTATAAGTCATTCTATGTAAAACAACACACCAGGCCCTGTACTATTTACCTATGCCAATAGACAACACTTATATTGAACTGTTTTAGTTTACAGTTAAAGAGTTAAGCCTACAGCTCAGCTGTTCCATGACCTGCTTATATTTGGTGACCTACTGTGAAGCCAGCTGGTCAATGTAGTTTGTTTATTCATTCCAATACATCCAGTTAAATGTTCTGCTGGCTTTGGACCTGGTTTTGGATATATTTTGCTTGATTTTTGTATCCTTGCATGCTTATGCTGACCCTGCATTTGGGCTCATATGTATAGCATCATTTTCTGTCATTGACTTCCACTGCTTTTGAACATGCCTGGAATGAAAAAATAAAATTTAAAAAAGCATTGTCAATGTAAACAGGCTATCGTGTAGCTGTTGCTCATTAGCTGGTTATTTCTGAAGCTTTGGGTTTTATTGGCAACCAGCTGAGGAGGTGATGACCTATGCGAGCTGCTGCGTAAATATGAACACATGGATCCAAAATGTCTCAATCACACTGTTCTGATTTTGTGTTCTATTCCGTGTGCTGTTTCATGTCTTGTTTGCAATGGCTTCGCCCGTGACCAACTCACAACCTGACCAAGTTCATCGCCGTTACAACTTCAAAGGAATGCCTCTATCAAGTAGTGAAGCACAACTTGTAACTGTAAGTTAAGAGCCACGCCGGTTGCTCTGACAAACTCGCCGTGCGCAGTGCCTGTTTCACTCGCCGCTTCACTCCTTTACCGCTGTGATAGCCGCCTGTGTCCAGCGGTTTATTTTTCAAAATGAAGAAGAAGTGCACTTCGGCCCCAGAGCTAAACAGTGTGGTTTTTACAAAGCTAACTTCAATAAGATCTACGTATCTACGTGTACACACACATGCTGCTAGCATAGCTTTCAGAGATTTCTATGTAGGGAAGATGTCAGTTGAAAATTGGTATGTGCGTGTGTGGCTACTACATGGAGAGCACTTGTAGGCGGTTTTAAAAAGTGTATATTGTCCGGTTTGAAATATACTCCCCCCACAGCATAACACAATAAGCCATGTGCTGCCACTAGATCCTCGCTTCAATCAGTATGAATGTAAAGCAGCGCAGTCGGCCACTGAACCCGACACTAACGCATGTGTCTGAGTGCCGTCAGACACTAAAACAAACACAGATGCACTAAAGGTGCACAGGCAAACAGAGAGAGAGAGAGAGAGAGAGAGAGAGAGAGAGAGAGAGACGATCCCCAGCACGCACACGCACACACACACACACGCACACACACATATACTGATGATAGCATACAACATACAGAACCATCCTTCTGGAACCAATCCCAAATGGGACCAGATTTCTTGCGGTTGTTCTTTCAAGGAGGCCAACAGCAACAGATTTTACATGGCGTGCGCTGTCTCGCTATGGCGATAGGTAGCACGGTACTCTATAGCGATAGGTAGCACGGTACATTGCTAGCTTCCCCAGGCTGGGAAGTCACATGCAGCCTCAGGATGAGCGCTAGCTACATGGTGGTGAGAGGCTGATTCTCAGACATGCACCAACAAACCTCCTCAGGCACCTATGTAATACAATTATATTATTGTATTAAATACTGCCCCCCCTCCCCCAGACAAATAAGCTCATGTGCATGGAGGGAGGAGGGGAGGGAACAGTCAAATACAAACGCAACAAAAACTCACAGAATGAGAATCAAAAAAAGCAAACGTCCTCATGGCAACAACCATGGACGTTACACGCGTGTGCTCGCGGAGAGAGGTCTGCATTCCAAGTGAGGTCTTATCTGATGTAAACCGATATGATCACACAGCGAGCGGTATTGACCCCATGCCCTTCAACACACCCAAACCACTAGGATAGGGTGGGTGGGGGGGGGATATTCTATCACGCTCATAGAGGCACGGTTCAGTGCCAATGACAAAGTGTATTAGATCACGCGTTGCTCCCATTTTTAGCTCCCTCTTGAGAAAAGAAGCTTTAGAGAATGACTGTAACTGCAGTCAGTATACATTATAGTCTACGTTATAGTATATTATTTCCTCACAGCTCAACGGAAGAATGTGGGGTGGATAAAACCCTCCCTGTGCGTTTAACAGAAATCCCTCATTTACAGGGGATTATTACATCCCAACATTTTTTCTGCACCCGCGGCTCTGCAGTTTAGACGTTGCACTGGGCTTTCTTTAGGTGTTTGGCCTAGCGGGGGGTGGTGGTTGGGGGTGGGTGGGTTGAGAGCCAGGGTGACCCTGTCTGGGCTCCAGTACTAATGGGAGCGGTTGTGCTGGTATGCAGTTTTGGGCTGGTGCCCGAAACTGATGCGGGCAGACGTTGTGTTCCCCGGGCTGCAGCGGAGCCGTTAAATAGGCTCTTAGTGCAAATTGCAGGGATGACAATACACTCCCCCTATACAGCTCACATAGAGACTACACATGGTTCTAATAAGGCAAGGCAGCATACAGGCATGTATGTGTGTGTAGGTGTATGTGTGTGTGTGTGTGTGTCTGTGTGTGTGAACATGTACATGTAAGTGGTGATTTCAAATGTACTTTTGAGCACAGCCTTGTGCGCGAACATCTATAAATGTCTGTACTGTAATGCTAATCGCAAACACTTGAAGTTCAAGTGGAGAGAGATAGATTCGTGGCTGAGCTAAGCCTTATGACTGTTGGCCTGTCACATTGGGTGACCATAAATGTATCGCAAAGCGTATTCACAGCAAAGACAGAAAGAATGGATAGGATACACTTCCAATCTCAATTTGCGCAGCTCACCTTTTAAACACATTCATTTTAGATCTATCCACATAATGGAATTAAACATTAGGGATACATTAAAAGAGATTTCAGTGATTCACTGCTTTTGTCATTTAGTTCCAGTTGATGTGCTGCCCTCTATTGGTCAAATGTGTGCATGCTTCCTGTAATACAAGCTCTAGGGCAGGCAGGACATAGTTTTAGTGGCATAAATGCCACTCCCCTGTGATAGTGACTATTTGCACACGCGCACACAAACACACACACATGCACACACACCAGCAGAAATACTTTGGCTTATGGTACAGGCTGTCAGAGATTCGGATTTCAGGCAGCAAGAGCTGGTGCTAAAGGGAGAGGGTCTCTTCTTACAGTCGTCGCGTTGAGAGAGGAGCCTCCGTCGGCCCCTCAAAGACTCAGAGAGACATGCACGGAACCACACAGGGCTATAATGTCGCACATAACATACAAACGCACACGAGATGCAGCTCATGTAAACATGCCTAACAGTAACAGCAATAGAATGTATGTGCACACTCACTGCATATACTGTGCTGTACTGTACACACGCACGCACACACACACACACACACACCTGATAGCAGCCAATTACAAAATTATTCTAAATTGGCACCAAATATTTGAAACAGAGGGCTACAGCTAAACCCACCTCTAGACATTCTCAAATAAACACATTTAGCTGACAAAACGCTAACAGATCGAGATTGAGCAATCTAATTGTTAGAGAGAAAAAATGGTCTACAGGCATTTGGTCGAATCAAACTTGCTACAAACAAAGTGATCTTTTGTTTCAGGAACATCAAAACAAGACACGTTGGGCCGCAGATACTGCAGAAAAAGGACACGAACGCATGCGGAGCATCGTTTGCCAACTCCAAAACCACTTAATTACAGAGCAATTCAGCAAGACAGGCACATTTTGACACAAGATCTGAACCAATATTATCCATAATAACTGCATCAAAAAGGCAGTAACACAGACAGGTAACTGATTATGATTTCACTATACCCGGAGGCCTACATTGGCCCATGACCTGCACAAAGGAGTTGTAAATACAACCAATGTGCATAAATGATCATGAGATTTTGTTTGCTTCAGGTAATTGATAGCACAAAACAACAACAACAACAACAACAGTTAAACAAACTCAAGGCAAGGTGGATATCTGGGCACAGTCCACTTCACAATGGAAAACGGCATGTGTTGAAAGTAGTCCAGAAATTCCAGTTGTGAATGCTCTCACCTGTTCCACCGTTACGAGAGAGGGGGGAGGGGGAGGGGGAGAAAGAGAGAAGGAGAGAGAGAGAGAGAGAGAGAGAGAGAGCGAGAGAGAAAGAGAGAGCAGGAGAGAGGGAGATGGAGAGAGGGAGAGAGGGAGAGGGTGTAAGAGAGAGAGAGAGAATGAGAGAGGGAGAGAGGGAGAGAGAGAGAGAGAGAAAGAGAGAAAGAGAGAGCGGGAGATGGAGAGAGGGAGAGAGGGAGAGGGGGTAAGAGAGAGAGAGCAGGAGAGAGGTAGAGAGAAGGAGAGAGGGAGAGAGGGAGAGACCAGAATACAGAATGCCAGAGGCCCTAAACCAGTAGATATACATCTGAATAGCTCAACCTGACCTTGAGAAGCGACAATTGCAGAACAAAACATAAGTAAGTCGACATGACTCCTTGTCTTCAGGCACAAAGATTCACAGATTTCACATAGGCGTATGGTGAATGCAAACTTAAAAGCACACCCACACACACACACCTCAAGCTACAGGCATTGACTGTCGTGGTGAATTAACAAGCATCTTTCCTGATAGGCGGGTAGATCACTTGCATATTGTCCATTGAATCAGCAGCAAGAGAACAAGAGTCATGCTCTCCTCTGTTAGCCGCAAGCCATGAGAAATAACACATCAAATATCACAGAGGAAACATTTCCCGAATGGAGCAATACCCAGCCTTTTCAATAATTCACCTGCACAAAGGCCGACTGTAAGCCCCCCTCTATCTACTCTCTCTCTACACCTCCCTCCGCCACTCCAGGACAAACCACCAAAGGGATCAAAAGAGTGATGGAAAGCAAGTATACCTATTCATTTGTCAGCTAATATACTCTGTATATTACACCTGTGAGTGGGAAAGGGCCCCAGTGTGTGATATTGTCATGTTTGCCATTGTTATCTGAGAATGCTTACATGGAGGACAATGTGATAAAGTGACATACCTGGGGGGCACGAGCACTCTTGGCCAGCATCCCTCACAGTCCGGATTTTGGGCATCTGCAACGCTACTTTCTACAGCGGCACAGGAAAAACAAGCGCGGAGAAGTTGCATGTTATATTTGGGCAAATAATTGTAACACCATATAATCAAAGAATTAAACACACAATAAGTCCCCTGGAATATTGCATGATAATCACCCCGAGTATAGAAAACATATAAAAATAATCTCCAAGTCTAATGAGTAATAGTTTTAACACAAAAACAATTCAAAGTATTTACTCTAAAGCGAAAAATCGTCCTTTATGCATGCGTGTTTGTTGCTACATGTGCAAATATGGGCATAAAGTGTGTCACTATTAAAGAATTGTAACTGCAACTTAATTGGATATGCATGCCTGGTTGTTCAAGGTTCAACGTGAAATGTTGGAATGGTTACAGGACAAGATAATCAGGATATAATGATTAAAAAGTAGGCTACTGTGGTAAAAGCAAACGAGTCAAATGTCTAACCGTTACATGTTGTCCCACAAATATTACGCACGCTTTACGCACGCGTTTTGTGTGGTTTATAATCTTTAGCGGACAAAACACAAACATAGATATTGAATTACAATAATATAGTGACACTGTATTTGTAACCTTTACCTGTTCGACAAACTTTGCGATAGAAGCGCTCAACTCGGGAACAAGGGTCCCATCCTCTTTCAGAAAGACGTAGTGGGGTGGGTGAAAGATGGACACTTTCTCCATTTCCATATGCAGTCGACTCTCCAGTTGAAATGTCTTGATGCTCATCAGAAGACAAATCACAATAGAGCTCACAGACATAAGCAAACAAACAGCAATGGGAAATCCTGGCAGCCACCTCTGGACCACGGACTTGGGCGCACACTGGTACACCGGCTTACTCTCCCCGCTTGTGTCGCCCGCTGTATCCATACTAAAAATCCGGTTCGATCTTCACCTGGTTGCCAAGAAATCGGAAGTAATCTTTTCAGTAATGCAATTGTGTTGCCCAATTCCTAGAGGACTGTCTGCACTAAATGGCACTGTGCACGCCAGCCAACTGTAGCATGGGAATCAAAGAGCTGTCTTAAATTAGTCTTGGAACAAGAGGCAGCAATGTGGAGCACTATAAGCACAGTGCTTATGCCAGGCACAGATGGGAGCGATCTGGATGCACACCAGAGTAGCCGCGATTTGACTTGCAGGTCGTTGTTTCCTCCTAGTCTAAGTGGATGTGAAGCCAGTAGTGGGCAATGTTGTTTGTCTCTGCAGTTGCAATTTGCAGCAGATGATTGTGCCCGCCCTGCAGACCACGTGGGAGACCACAACTTGATAACTTTTTACTGAATCGAGTAGTCAAACGTTTTAGTAGCTTGAATGTGATCGATATAACGGCCCGAATAATGCATCTAATAAATCGAAATCAATCAATATCGTGTGACAAAATCGACAAACTAGTTTTATTCCGCATACAAATGTGGTAATTAGGATATGACTTAAATACATCTAGGATACGGGTTGCCGTTGCTTACAAGTTAAAATCCCTGGCTCAACATGTTATGATCTCATAACTCAATACAAATCAGACTTGGTCAATGCTTACCTTAAAAAGTATACAGAAAATACAATTAGAACGAGCTCACTTCCACGTCAGTTTTGTAATGTACTTTATATAATCACCATGAGCCTAAACGCAATTGTTATGCAGTTCTATAGTGCCATCTTCTGCCTTTAGAGAGGAATTGCACCATTATAAACCACCTAGCAAATCGCAGTTACTTAACAGCACTTCACCACTCTGATTTTGCAGATTTATTGAGAACAGTTGTACATAGACTGAAAAATGTACAAATCCAAGCACAGAGGTAACAAATGTACAACGTTATTCAATGAATAAGATACCCTGCTTAATAAATACTGACATTTCATAGATTCACTTATAAATCCACTTTAGCATCACTATCTTTACAACGGTGTGGAGAAAACAGACAACTTCTGATGACTTACAGATAGGAAAGAAAAAAATAGTTTACATACCAGGCATACGCATTTAGAAGCCTAATTTTATTTTACAAATGAGCACTAACCAAAAAAAAAAAAATAAGAACTGGGAAATGGCAGGGCAAGGCAGGAGGACTGATACAGTCATGTTCAACATCTCTCCCAGAGAGCGAGAAGGGGCCTAGCAAGTGTCATGATGCTCGTCGTGAATCGTGATGGCAGCTAGGTGGCACGGCTCCAGGCCTTCAGTCTTTCTTGCGAAGGCAGGAGAAAAAGGGATGCTTGAGAGCCTGGTCCAGGCTGATGCGCTTGTCTGGGTCGTACGCCAGCATCTTCTCCACCAGGTCAAACAGCTGCTCGTGGTCTTCCGTCTGTCGCTGCATGTATTGCTGACGGGAGCGGAGAGAGGGGAGAGTTTTGCTCGTGTATCAAGTATTGCTACCAAATCCCCCCCCCATCTTTAACACAGAGCTTATATAAATAAACATACTGCCTCCTGTGGCAACTGCAGTATATTTTATTATACCGCCACACTTTGTGTCTACTAAATGTGCTGCGTCATTGTAAGGCTCGAGTTATCCATCTGCGCTTTACATACAAACGAATGAAACAAAATCACCACCAGAGCCACATTCAGAATGTTTCACAGTGCGTGTGCCGCTTACCTTGAGAGGTTTGCAGTGCTTCCTGACATATCTCCCAGAGGAGCTGTGTGAATCCCAGTCCAGCTTGTAGCGGTGGATATAGCGCCTTTTCCTGCACAAGACAGTAGTCAGCAACACACCCACGGAAGTGTAAAACACTAAAAAGCAGTTTAAAATCTTTGTTAAGATGTTTAGAAAAAGAGTGGTAATTGGTCTGTCTTGATATGCAAAGATGGACCATTACAATCCCCTTTTCAAGCAGAGTTTGAGGACTTGCTTGGTTTTCTGCAGGAGGTGTGAAGGAATTGGGCCCAGGACTCTCTCCATCATAGCCAGGTGTTCTTTGCTATCATGGGTCTGAGAGTGAGAAAAAAAAATATTTAAACACAAACAATGGGCCACCTTCTGATGGTGCTTGGCTATGGTCAAGTACTGCAAACTGAGTTTAACTGACAACCAAATTACTGGACTAACCAAGTCACACTCTACCACCACCTACCTGAAAAAGGGTCAATCCCAGGTAGTACTCTATAAATATGCAGCCTAGGCTCCAAATGTCACAAGAATGATCCCAGCCCAAATCTGAAAGAGAGTTTAACTGTAACACCACCACTACAATCACGAGTTCATAGTGACACGTTTCGTTAAGACCAAATTCTTACCCAGAATGACTTCTGGAGCACGATAGTGTCGCGTGGAGACCACAGACGTGTGGTGCTCATGCTCGTATGTGGCGTTGCCAAAGTCCACCACTTTCACGTCTGGATTTTTCAATGTACGTTCATCACGCTTCTAAAAGTGGATGAGAACACACAAATATATACATGTGTTTATAAAGCTTAGGGGTATACCTTATTGTAGTTTTATGGGTATAACCTTGGTATACCATAAAATCTAAAGAAATCTGGTTAAATTAGGCCACTCACCTTAAAAGCATTGTACACAATATCATATTCTGAGTTTATGAAGAGAATGTTCTCTGGCTTCAGATCTGTGTGAGTCAGCTTGTTTTTATGCAGGACTTGAGAAACAAACACAAAAGGCAACAATAAATAAAAAGTTCAACAGACTTCAAAATACAAGCATTTGCAGATTCTGATCTGAACTTACATCGGACGGCCTTGATGACCTGGTAGGCCATATGCCGGATGTTCTCTAAGGGGAATGGCTGGAAGTTGTTCTCCTTGAGGAAGTCGTATGTGCTGAGGCCGAGCAGCTCAAAGGCTATACACACATGGCCGTGGTAGTCGAACCAGTCCAGCATTCGTACACATGCACTGGGGGAAACACAGGGGATGCAATGGTTTAACTCGTAGAAAATTGCCAGACATTTGCACAAGTCATGAGGAAAAACAGTTTGTGAAGAGCTACTTACTATCTCCTGTCACAGTCCAGGGAGTTCATCTGTTCAAGCACCTCTACCTCAGACATAGCTGCCTCGCGGTAGCGGTCTATATTTTTAATAATCTTCAGAGCCAAACGAGCTCCATCACTGTCAAAACAAACACAAGTAATCATAAGGGACAGAAGCGCCGGAGTAAAAGATAAAAAAGGGAAATGTAGTTTTAATCAGATGCAACACCATTGGAATTACTTACTTTGAGTGATCAATGCACTCCACGACCTTGCCGAAGGCACCTTCTCCTAGAGTGGACACAATCTCATCTACGGGAAACCAAGAAGGCTAGTTAGAACCGCGGCAATGTCGCCGGCGAGCACACTTGCCCTTCAAGCTGGTTCACTGCTCGGCTACAACGAGCAGGAGCCAGCTGTTAGCCAGTGGCGTACCACAGCTCAATGCTAACTATGAAACACTGCAGTGATATTCTGGCCATAAAAGTCAATAAAAAAATAAAAAGTACATTAGCCTTTAAGCTCAGTATGTGCAGCTAAACAAACAATCCTGACAACATGAGAGGGGGGGTGGGGGAGATAGAGAGACAGAGAGTGAACGACAGTAGAAAAAGGTATATATATTCTATACATCTCGCTCTCAGCATGTCTCCACTGTGATAGATGAGGTGACCCTCGTCATCATCCTCAACACTCCGGGACCGTTTCCTGTTGCTGCGGCGACGGTCGCTCCTCCTCTGCGCGCAGTCGCAAGCCGCCGCCACCACATCAATAACACCATCATCAGTCAACGCCCACATCATCGCCATTCATTCAACCGGGCCGGGGGAGGGAAGAGGTGAAGGGGGGGCGGACAGATTCGGCCCGTTCAGTAACACCGCCAGGCGAATGGACCGAGGTGACGGGAGGCAGCAAATTCAAATTCAGCCCCAACCAGAGAAAGGCGATTTGGGCGCCAGCCACCACATAGTGTGTGTTACAGAAGAAAAACATGGCAACAAGATTTTTTTTAGATGAGAGACTTGCTCAGTGTAGTATAGAAAAAAAAAAAGCACAGTTCTTTCCCCATACACCTTCATTGTTAAAACTACATCACAACTCACTGTCCTAGTACTCAAACAAGCAACCCTATTTTTAAAACAGTGAGGCGTTAGCACTCGCACATACAGCGACTGGTGTTGAGCGCTGGCTGAACACCCTGCGATAAACACTCTTTCCATTTGGGTGGCCTCAGATAGAGGGGGACATGGGGGGGGGGGGGGGGGGCCG
>JAODOY010000002.1:1957570-1973599 GCA_025399855.1 Forbesichthys papilliferus | reverse complement strand
TGTGGCCACATACGCATTGCATTAGCTATACATTAGCTGCATATACTGTATGGCTTTGGTTCCCGTTTAATGGCTCATTTCAATGCTTCTTTTAAAAATGTGACTTTCCCAGGTAATTTATTATATTAATTTATGTTATATCCAGGCAGGTCAGATGTTGTAACTGTAATGGTCTGATAAGAGCCAGTCCTCAATATCATGTTTAAACCGTACAATTCATTGTACTGTTCATACATGTTGCTGCTAAAAATGAGAACATGTTCCATTACCTTATTATTTCACAATAAATAATTAATAATAAAAAATAAAACATGAAGCCCATTAAATAATTAATATTTATTGTGCATGCTAAATTGTTAATATTGTTGGGTTTTCCAATATAGAGTGTGGTTAACAGTAAGAAAAAAGTATAATACAATGTCAAAAGTATGTGTACATTTCCCCTTGATAGATAAACATATTAATCTAGATATAATTACCCAGGATTACGTAAAAGTGATGCCCATGTTGAATTTGTTTCAACAAACAAAAAGTAATGCCTTTAAATAACGGATACATTTACAGTAAATCAATTATGGCTCCCGCAATTCACGCTGCATACGCTGTTATATTTGTAAAAGCACTGTTGTAGCATGATAGACTAAAAACAAACGCAAGCCGAAAACAGCCTTCTGTATACGTTATTTAAACGCAATAAACAAAGGGGCAGAACGGTATGTAATTTGTAACCCTTATTGTTACAACCCTCAGCGCAGCCCACATTTTATTTTCGTCTTAACCTCCATGCCAAAAATAGTCCCTGCCCGCCCAAAAAGCCAGCCTCTCTCCCATGTTTCGCCCAAGGTGTAGACGCTGCTAAATTTAGAACACCACCTTTAGCACAAAACAGGGTAGTGTGCCAGCAGCACCTATAATCCTGTAAAAATTACACAACATGCTCTTTTTATCTTTATGGTCAAGACAGGCTTTTCTGCACATATTGACACTCACCTGCTTGCAGCTGGTCTTTGTCCAAGAAGCTTATCCCGTCTGCCTCTTCAGCTGGTCTTCGGTATTTGTGCAGTTGCGTGCAGTTGATTTAATTTGCGGCTGATTCTCCTTGAGCGCGTTCAGAAGCTCCGACCATGCCTCTGTCCAGAGACAGTGGCAGAATGCAGATTTATCTTCTCCTCGCATCCCTCCCTCTTTCTCCCTCCCTGCCTAGTGTGCTCTTGGTTTGCCCTCCTTCCCTGCTTCTAAAAATAGTCCCACCATCCATTTCCTAACCCCTGCGCACTGTCATTGGTGGACTGGATTTGTGGGGAGACAGATTGTTGTTTTTGGGTGGGGAAGCAAGTGGGGGTTAATATTTTTAACATACGACAGGCGCTGGCAATTTCATGCACTTGTTAAGGTCTTTGATAGAGAGACGCACGGCGCACGCATGTGTCCACGGAAAAACATGGCGCCTGAGCGTACTAGGATAAACTAGGCCGTCAACTTGGTCGGGCAGCTAATAACGCACGGGCGTCCATCATGCATGTGAGAGCTTAGCCGACATCTAGGCTGCTACCTACCTGTATGTTCGGTTCTATAGTGGTTTCTGGTGTAACCACTATACACCTAAAATTCACTCTCTCAGCGAGAACAATTGAAACGAGAGAAATTGTTGGGAGATGCCTATACTGTACATTATTAACAATTTCCTCTGTGCTCCCATACAATTTGAATTTAAATCCAGTCAAGCCTATTTTCCCACTATGCCCATGGTGTTTACTTACAATCTTACCTACAACACAACGATTGAATTTGCACGTGGTCAAATATCAAATAGGCCTATAGGCTATTTGCCCTTGTCATTTTTCGTTATTCATTGTAAATATTTAGGCCTAGATACGTTATTTGCAGTCAGAGCAATTGAATTCACAATAAACAAACTAATTAGCATATAGCCTAATCAGTGTACACATGCTTTAGGCTTACCTGGGTATGTAAAATGCATTTAGTATTTTACATATACACTTGAAATGAGTAACCCAAAAAAAAAAAACACACTATTTTTGACAGTTGTGTGAGTGTCTTGTGTTCCAGATGTTGGGGCAATGTGACCTTGTGCAGTAAACCTCCATATGAGTCATTCCTTTTTGCAGCTCTCCTATAAAAAGAACCATTACTATAAAAAGTCCTCTTTTTTTAGGTCGGTCTAATAGAGTAGTCACAGGCAACCAAAATTGCCTCAATGTGATTCATGCTGTAGTGTACACACACAGACATGCCCTGTGACACACACACACACACACACACACACACACACACACACACACACACACACACACACACAGTACATGCACAGAGTGGCTGACTGAACATTTTAATTTTTTTGAAAAATAAAAACCTATTCAAAGTAACAAAGTGTGCATTGTGTTACATCATACAGTACACGTGCCAGAGGCAAATTGCCACCAGATACCGGCTTTATTAAATTATAACCTTATTAAAACATACTCACATCTGTATTTCTGTCAAACGTAACACTTCATGATTATAATTTAGCATGACCAAAAAGAAAATCAAAGAAAATCAACCAACAAAGTCAGTTTTGCAGCATATAAACATGTTCAATGTGGGTCAGCAGCAAATGTATCGAGCTTCTGACTGCTTGTCTGGTACACTCTTCTCTATTTTTCCATCTATAACATTTTCTTTAGGGGCTCTAGGAATATATTAATTAGATTAGAGGTTGGGTTGATTTAAAGTTCATGTTTTCACCATCCGTGTAAAGACATAAAGGCAAATATAACAGTTTACTATGTTAATCAGCCAATTGTATAGTGACATTTTATCCAATGTTGCGCTGGAATATTTTGATAAAATAAAAAGTTAATGTTTGACCATTAACAATTATTGTTCAGCAAATGTTTTTTGTTAATCCTTCTACACAGAGGATGCAACAACATATAATGTGAATAGCTGAATGTTGAAGTTACTGTAATCCCAGTAGTAATAGAGTGATAGAACTATTACACACAGTAAAATGTAAGACTGTGTGTGTGATCTGGAGTAAGTGTGGGCCCTATAGTATGTCAATAAGCTACCACTTTCCACAGGGATTCTGTGAAACTGTGATATACTACCAGAGTTCATGGGCGAACATCACACGAAAGCCATCTGCCTTATACCAAATTTGATTTGTCATCGTTATTGACATGAATCCTGATTTAGTTAATCTCATCTGATAAGGGGGCATCATCATCTTTCTTTTCTTTTTAAATCAGTTATATTTCCAAGTCAATATTTCTTCAAGGTACAATCTTTAAAACTGTTCACATGCTGGAGTTGAACAATTATATGATCTAATGATGTCAAATACACACAAGCAGCCTTCATTATTGCCAGTTTAGGCCTGTTTATATATTCGACATGGGAATTTAAGTAAATTAAGTTAGGTCATTATGGCACTGATTGACACAAATTAGTCCATGCATCTAAGCAAGATGTCAGGATCTTTAAATGTTTTATTTACCACATAAATATAAACAAAGTGACTCCATAACTGCCACTTTTATGTGGAAGTAGATCAGCCTATGCTCTGAGATGCCACATACATTATAATGCTGTCCAACCGTGAGCAGCAAATTCATTCCCTAATGGCATTACATAATATTATAGAATTCTTTCAAAGGATAACCTAACTAACAATGCTTGACATGAGACTACCCTCTACGGTACACATTATGGCATCACTGTAGGGAAAAATTACAATTTTACAATAAATGTCAATGTTCATAGCTATTTATACAACTCATCATGCACACTAGAAAACCAATATAAAACAAACACATTTGATGATGTATATTTTCTTTAGATACTATTAGAAATTGACTTTAGAGATGAATAAGATATGAGAATAAGCGATGAATTTGCCTGTGCACTAATTAGCATGGTCTCACTCTGGTGACTTTTGTAGAGCCACACATGGTTTAAGAGTGGGCTGTAGACCGAGAAGTGAGCTTTCATTTACTTGGAGCTGCTTAGGGGAGATTAAATTCTCATTATTACAAATAATACTTTGATAGCATAGTAAGTCTTTGATGGAGAAACAAAACTCCTGGGACGCAAAATCTATCTGTAATTGTATTAAATTTCTGGAAGACCGTCTCTAATTTATTTGTTCTCATTGTTTTGAAGCTTCAAAAATGGAATGAAAAACACTGGTCCTAGGGCTTATTAAAAATACATGATATATCTTACACCCTATATGAGACAGTGGAATAGTGAGTAGAGTGGGGTGACAGGTGATCCAAAAAAGTCTCTGGTTTGATCCCGGCTAACTCCTCACCAAGTGTCGAGGTGTCCTTGAGGAAGACACCTAACCCTAACTGCTCTTGATGGTTGGTCGTGCCTTGCATGCCAGCAATCAAAGTGTATGTGAGCCAATACTGTACAGCGCTTTGAGTGGCCGGAAGGTCATTTGCCATTTACCTATAGACCGGTATGTGGGGAATAAAGTTCAATAAATAAAAAAGGTGCAATGTGTTCCTTCTCAAGAAAAGACATTTACACCACACTAATTTGCAAAATAACACAGGCACTTAAACTTTAATAAATATTAAACATTAAGTTCTGTTTCATATGTACATATATTGTACAGAGTTCCCTAGCTGCTAAGTTAGAAACATATGTAATAAAACATTTAGGAAACATAATACATCCAGGCCATCCACGTTTCTATTGTGATGCAGTTGATACAAGTACACATTTATATTTATTTACTTATTTACTATAAAATATAAACAAATGCACTAGGCATTGCGTTCAGCACCATTAACAAACCACTGACCCTTGAACCAACGTTAAAAAAAAAACTTTTACCAACACTATTGAAACTAAAACTATTATCACCAAGTTTACTGAGATGAAGAATTGATTACCTCCGAGAAGCACCAAGAGTTTTGCGAAGTCCCACATTTGGAAACTGGAATTTGTTAATTACCACAAGGAGGTAGACATACGATTTGATTCATGCTGTAATGTACTAGGCTTTCAGAGTTTCATTACAACCAAAGGAATTCCTGGCATTCTGTTTTACACAACAGACATATTGTTTGCACAAGCCCAAAACTGCTGTGTGCAGCATACCTGAATAAAACCTTTTTTGGACAGGGTATATTTATCCAGCTGGTATGATCTGGAAAAAAATGAATAAACAATAATCTGTGGACAGTGGACAATAATGAGCAGTGGGGGATCGTGCATTTTCTCTTTTGATAACCCGAGTGCTGCAGAGTTACATTTAATATGATTCAGTCGAGTCGAATATTATATTAAACGTTTTCATAATAAATACTTTGTAAAGTGCTCATCTAATTGCAGTCTATATTTGAAAAGGGATGTATTTTTGATGCAAAGTTTCAAGCACTTCCCCAATTCTCTCTTTGCAAAAGTCTACCATGTAATTTATGTAAAATAACTCACAGATGTCTAGGGAAAACAATCACTGCAGCTTTGGTTTTAACAAGGTATAAAGTCTAGAATGTAGATGGTCATCTCTATAAGAGAAATAAGGCTGGGTTTTATCGCGCTGCCTGGCCTCTTTTCATCCTGAAGAGAAAATTACGCTTTTCTTGCAGGAGCTCCTCGATTCGTTTATTCCTGGTTCTCTCTCGGAGGTTAATCCTGCGCCGTGATATCTGGTTGTTCTGGGAGACGTTGCTGTCGACACCGATGATCCTGTTATAGGCGATGTCAACGAAGTTGTTCTCGCTGGTCACCTCCGCTTTACTCCAAAGTCTGGTCGCTGAAGTTGTGGTAGCCTGGGTGGGTTGCTTAGTCGTTGTCATGAAAACAGTGGCAGGCGTCAGGACAGTGGCTAACTCCGAGGTTGTTGTAGAGACTACGTCACTAATGGGGATGTACTCTGGCATCTCCTGCCAGAGTGGAGTGGTCATTTCACTCTGGTCTTCACCGCGGACAGTAGGAATGGCCACTGTGAGGCCCTTGTCTAGAATCAGCATTCCACCAGTCACAGCAACATCCACATGTGGGATTCTGACCGTGATGTCATCACTTCTAAGGATCGTCTCGCTAGTTGCTGTAGCATCGCTACTAGTGGTCACCGTGTCGTCATGCCACTGCGGTGGTTCATCCATTGATGAACTGATGCTGATGGAGGTGAAATTGAGTGTAGACGTTGGGAAACGTTTATCTGTATTTGGATTGTATATGCTAGTGCTAAGGGTGGCGGTCATAAAAGGATATCTTCTTGAAGGAGCTGTATAATCGGTCGGTGCTGGGATGTAGAGCAAGGGTGGTGTTGTATGTGGTTTCTTTTTAGAAGTTTTCTTTACCAGGCTGGTCTTTGTTTTAAGTATCTTTGACTCTGTATTTGTGGTATTTTTGGCACCTGATGTCAAAGTGCCATTTTTGGAGTTTTGTTGTGGGTTTTTGGTAGATTTGGTTTTCAGTTCTGCTTTCTTTTTAGGATTAGCTTTTGGTGGAACTTTTTTGCTGGCTGTAATTGTTGGTGCTGTACCATTTAAGAGGGTCGTTTTTGTCGATGTATCCTTTTTGAACTTTGGTGCTGTGTCATTTTTGGAGGTAATAGATTTGACCTTTTTGAGGCTAGTTTTTTGCGTTGTATCCTTCTTTGGCACTGTATTCTTTTTGGGGTTCGTTTTTGACGGAGTATTCTTTTTGGGAATGGTCTTTGGTAAAAACATTTTGGTAGCATTAGTTGGTGTAGTGTTCTTATTGGTTTTAATATTTGGTGGGAGTACTGTTTTCATGTTATTTTTGAGTAAAATATCCTTCTTGGGCATGTTTTTAAGTAAATTACCTTTTTTTGTTTCATTCTTTGCAAGGGATTTATTTTTTGGAGACTGTGCAGTTTTGTCAGGACTTGGCATGACATGTGTTGTGATGTTTGGCTGTAGCAGAAGACGGTGCTCTGTTGCGTCAGGTGGAGGCAGTGTAAGGGAAGGTGATGATGGTTTGTGATTGTTGGCTGTAAATGGAGAGGTGTAACTTAGGGTGGTAAAGGTGTTGGTTGGGAAGGTGGAAATGTTGGCGGTGGGCTGGGTGTAAGGCTCAGTCATCTGCGTAGCGTCGATGTGGGGTGGGGTGGAGGGTGAAGGCGGATGGGTGGAGGGGGTGTCAGGGGTGTTTGTCCAGCAGAACGGGGTGCATGGTAGGATGGTGGAGACTGTAGTAGGGGTAGGGGTTTGGGTTGTGTAGATGTGTGGGGTGAGGCTGCTGAAGGATGGCGTGTTAGGTTGGATGGTGGTGGAGGTGATGGGGGTGGTGATGGTGGTGGAGGTGACATTACTGCAGGACTTGCAACACATACGCTGGTAGCCCGGCAGAGAGCAGTAGCGCTTCAAAACATCCATCTGACAGAACGCAGAGCGGTCTCCATGACAACGCTGGCCTGTGGGGGAGAGAGCAGAGAGCTGAAACTGGGTGTGGCAAAGCAAAGATTGTACGTATGTGTGTGTGTGTGTGTGTGTGTGTGTGTTCCTGTAACATTTATTGTCATTGAAGCATGTGGCTTACAGGATAGCAGTGTGATTGTGTAATTGTGTACAGTAGTGAAGCCAGACCATTAGCAGGAGATGCAGGAAGAGTAGAAAACCCCAAACATTCATACCAGTTATTATACAGTATTAGTCCAAAGCAACTGAAAGGGAAAATGAACAATAATATAAGTATTGCTATGATAGAAGTATAGTCATGTTGGATGTATGTGTTCGGTAAAATAAAGAAGAAAAAAAATCGAAGTGGTCATAGATTTAGATTAAGATATCCAATTTTTACTGTTATTTTTCCATGTGTACCATTTTAGTAGCAATATAATAATAATATTAAGAAGAAGAAGAATAACAAGAATAAGAATACTATTATTTCTGAATCTAAATAGTGAATAGTTCTGCTTGGAGATAGGGCAAACTTTTTAAAACATTTTTATTGATACAACTTTTGCTGTTGAGAATGACAGGAACTGAAACAATGAGATGTACGCCCCAACCCAATATATAGATATATTCTTCTTATAAGAAAAATAATTCAACTGTATCGAAAGGTACAAGTTCACAGTCACTTTGGTAAAACACTTCATTACTTGCAAATCAACCAGTCAATCAGTTTATCGATTGAGAAACAAAATGAAGAGGGTACATAAATGATAATAGTTGCTTTAAATAAAATACAGAATTTTTATGACAATGTAAAAACTGGAATGGCACATTAAGTGTCATATGAAACATTTACAAAACATTAATAAAATTTCCCTGATAAATCAAAGTGCATATAGACGCAGAGTGCACGTAGTCCATCTGAATGTTTCCCCAACGTTAGCCAAACGTTAGCTAGCCCCACACAGCAGGCCAGTGAAGCCATGAAACAGTTACCCATAGTATATAATAGTATAGATTTTTTCCCCCCATAAGTAAGAATATAACAGTCATGAACATTATTAAATACAGTCAACACCAATGTTATATACAGTATCGCACTGCTAGGTGTGGCTTGGTCTCATACAGTCCAACTCCAGCAGAAACCTTGGATAGCTCGCTACATAGCCACAACAAAAATATGTGATCACAATACAATGACAAGTCTGAAGTGTTTTTTTCTTTTCTTTTTTAAATTTTTTTTTACTAGATGCCATTTGTTTTTTCGTTACCCTTGGCCCTTTGTAAACCCTTCCCAGTAGTTGGACATGGGTCCAACATCACCTCGGTAGGTTTGGTGGATGACGGGTGTGAGTTTGTTAGGTTGGTTTGAAGCTGCCTCTATTACGAGTGAATCTTTGAATGAGTAAAGCCATCTCTTTCACAGATAAATGCCATTACATTCAATCCAAGATAAGGCATTGTTCACATGGTTAATGTTCATCACAAAATAAAACGAGATTGGACGCTCTCAAATCAAGGTTTATGAGGTATTTCTGTATCTGATCGCTATGACTAGGAGTCTGCATGAAGGAACACTTACTGCACAAGCACACACACACACACACTCACGCAAACACATTTATATACACACTCACGCAAACACATTTACACACACACTCACGCAAACACATTTACACACACACACACACACACGCAAACACATTTATATACACACACACACAGACACAATAGTCAGTCAATAAGTCTGTCAGTTGCTCACACACGCACGTGCACACGCACACACCTCACATGCACACACGGGAGAGGGATGCAAATGTGCGTGACAAAATGTGATCCTATCCTGAAAGAAAAGACACAAAGCACTTAACCATCTGAGAGAATGGAGAGGCAACTAACCATGTCCTGCATAAGATATGTCTAAGCCCTCCCCCCAAACGCTTTACCCTTATTAAATATTTTCATCTGTATTCATGTAAAATCAATAAAAAAATACACATAACAGTCAAGGATCTAAGCGATCAATAGCAGTCCAAAGGTTTTAGGCAAATAAGCTACAGCTTATTCATGGTAAAACATTATTAATATTATTGTTACTCATATAGATTTAGATTTATAGGTATATATAAATACAAATATATTTATAGATGTATTTGTTTAAAGTCTGCAAGCACAAATAAGCTGCATTTATTGAACTTTAGTATAACAGTCGAAGAGAGGATGGCTGATGATGAGATGAAATGGGAAGCAACCTCAAGCGGTCAGACTACCCTGTGTTTTTATTAGCAGTTACTCTTCACTTCAGTGTCCCCCGCCCACCCTCCGAAAAAAAAACTAAAACACAAATCATAATAATAAATAAAAAATAAAAAATCCTATGCCACTTCCTGTTTATGTCACTTCCTGTTTATGTCACTTCCTGTCCCTGTGTTGAGTTCCTGTCATCGGAGAATGGAACACAGAATGAGCGGTATCTACCATTCTCATTCCACAATGGAACCAGGATGTGTGATGAGCACTTGAGCAAAAATGTCCTCATTGTGACAAGATAACATTCACAATAAAGCTTTCATATATATAATTTTTATACGTTTTTTTTTCTTTCAGTTTTTTTTTTTTTCAATATAGATATTTATATACCTTTTTTTTCTGTTATGTATTTTCACACCAGTCGCTCCCTGCGATGACAGCGCGCCATAAAAAGGGAAAGAAAGCGCAGCAGCACCTCGGGAGGGGTAACCCTTGACAACACACAGCTAGCTCGCGCAAAAACACGGCCACCGAATGGAGCGCAGAGAGGAGGGGCCCGCCGCGCACGCGTACGTTGCCGGCCTGCGTCCACCGCCTCTGAGAAGCCACCAATCACACGAGTCGCCCGCGTCGCCGCTTCCGCTCCTGTCCACATCAAAGGTATAGTGTTTCATCTTTTGAGTTTTCGACTGGCCAGCGGTTACAACACAATGCTCCACAAAGGAAAGAGACAGAGAGAGAGAGAGAGAGAGAGAGAGAGAGAGAGAGAGAGAGAGAAAGAGAGAACCAACCAGCACACATAGGAGCCAGAGACCTCCTACAGTAAGAGAGCCGCCTCAGACACAGAGAGAGAGAGAGAGACAACACCACTCCCCCCCCTCCCCCCACCCAAAAAAGAGAAGCGAAAGCTTTTGCCGCTCGCTCGCTCGCGGGCGTGGGTTCGGACGGAAGGGGGGGGTCAGGGGGCAAGGCGGGGCCGGCCCTGCACAGACAGGAGGACAGAGACGGGCAGCGCCCAGCAGAGGATAGGCATGCAGCTGTGGCTGCTGCTGTGAAGGCCGGGCTGGGAGCTATAGAGGGAGGTTTTACGTGAGGAGATCTTCTGCAGGGGGAAGTTGGGGTTCGGACGAGACAGCCACTGGATCAGAATGTTGCCGTTCTTGTTCAGGTCTGAGGAGCCCTCTGCAGCAGGGTGGAAGGGGGGAGGTGGGGGGGGGGGGGGGGATTATATTGAGAAGAGAGAGATATATATATTAAGGAGAGAAAAAAAAGAGAGAGAGAGAGGGAGAGAGAGATATTGAACAGAGAAGGGGATATTAAGGAGAGAGTGAGATATATATTCATATGGAGAGATATTTATTGAGAGAGAGAGATATATTGAGGAGAGAGAGAGAGAGAGAGAGAGAGAGAGAGAGAGAGAGAGAGAGGCAAATAGATATTGAGGAGATTACGTGAGAGAGAGGGAGAGAATTAGAGAATGATAGATATATTTAGGAGATAGAGGGAGAGATATTGAGGAGAGAAAGGCAGATAAAGAGACATTTAGGAGAGAGAAAAAGAGATTGATTGAGAGGGAGAGATATTGAGGAGAGAAAGAGAAAGAGAGATTGAGAGGGGGACATATATTTTGAGTTGAGAGATTGAGAAGGAGAGGTAGAGAGAGGGAGAGAGGACACAAGGAAGTGCTTGACTTTTCTCAAGACTTATTTTTCTTCACATTTTTAACCATACACGCACACGCACACACAAAGTGGGAGTTTGGACAGCCTTAAAGAGCTGACATTTGCCTCAAAACATAGAAAGTGAAATATCTTGAAGGTAAAACTGTGGTTTTGCAACTTTACTTTATGTCACTCGTGCATATTTAACGTAACACGGCGTACACGTGCAAAATATCTGCATTAAAAGACACATTTCTTGTTCATTTCTAGTGCTCTATCTTTCTGCTGTGACTGTTATAACACAGTCCTTTCATGGGGGTCCATCTTGCCACAGACGGGCTGCGGCAGCTCACAACTCACTGGGACATGGATCCAGGCGACAAACTCGGATGGTGTCAGGCTTGCTGTCCAGGCACAGGCCGATGGTGTTCTCCCTGGTGTTACATATAGCCTGCCGTTGCTGCGTGCCGTTGCCACATGTCACCGAGCACTGAAAGCACAGAAAATGGCCGCTGAAATAGCCTGTTCAAACATCCTGCTATCGCATTCACATACAGTATCCAGTTGTGCTATCTAAACAATTATTCACAGCACAGACAGCTGCTAAATATGAGTACGTCCTTGTTAAGTAGGCCAATTCATGATTAAACCATATACATTACTTTCCAATGTTGGCATAAAAATACAATGGAAGGATTCATTAAACAATGACAGCGCTAAAAAGATGGATATTCCCCCATCCACACAATAGAGCCCAGCTAGCGTACAGCAGCCTACCTGTGACCAAGCTCCTACTCTCCACTGGGCGGGACACGTGTGACGGTTGCAGGGTCTGCGGGCTTCGGGCCGGTCGTCGTTGCAGTGTTTACTGTGGATGGAGCGTGTGGTGTTGTTCTCCGAGGGCTGCATGCAGCTGACCGACCGCATCTGCTGGCCTGTCTTCCCGCAGGGCTTGCTGCAGTTCTGCCACTGGCCAGTGACCCAGCTGTCAAATAACAGAAAGAAGGAAGGGAAATGTGTCATGTCTGGCATAACGTTTGCATTTGGTCAATGAGAAGGGTAATAATGCCAGGTAGAAACATTACGGTAACCCGCCTCCAGGAAATAGTTGTATTCTTTTTACCTTACATTACGGTATTCATCATGAACCATCTTGTTTGTAATATCCTATAATTGTTTCAGTGTTGATTTCATTTCATGGCCAAGGAAATATGAGATTTCCCTAAATGTTTCTATAAATGTATTTATACAAAAAAAAAACATTATTTAATAAAATTTGGTTGACTATGCATAAAATCTATTTACGACCTTAGTCTTACGGGGGAAAGCTCATATTACCATATTAATATATTACCACAAACCTAAAACATAGTTTAATTTAATCATTAACACCTGGTTGTTATTGACCTTGGGAATCATGTTCATTACAGCAGATGGTTATTAATAAAACAATATGAAATTCCTACATAGGAGGAGGACACGGTTTATGGTTGCAGTCTCTGGTGTCTCCACGGGGCTTCATGTTGGACTTGCTGCAGAAGCTCTTGTGGACCATCTTACTGTCAATCCTTCTCCTACAGCCATATCGAAGATACTGCTTCCCTAGGTAGGGAAATATGTATTACCCAAATGTGCACGTAAATCACTGAATCACTTTAAACCCAAATCCTTCAACGCTCTTGTTAAAATCAGGATGCCTTGTTACACACCTAGACCTTACATATAATTCTGATGATTGGGGAATCATCAAAACATCTATACGATATATAATATGTAGGAAGGAGATATATACATTGTACCCAGCCTACCTCCTCCGCAGGGCTTGGAGCAATAGGACCAGCGCTTGGGAGCCCACTCGTAGGCACTGTCTTCCACCACCATGTTGTACTGGATGGCTGAGTCACTGTCCAAGCTCATCATGTATTTATAGGACAGAGTCACATCCTCGTCCCCATGCAGTTGCATCTGGGGCCATAGAGAGACAAACGATAACCGTGTTTAATGGGTGTAATGCTGTGTTTGGCCACTGTGTGGCACAGCGATATAAAGGTCGTGCCACTGCACGTTAATGAGTGTCTGAGCACTTTTGTTCACATCCCAATTGTATGCTGTGGTGACTTCAAATTGACCAATGACTGGAGGCTAATCAATAATACTGCTCAAGTATTATATACATATTCTGGCTGTCAAATGCAATTTCCGTGAAACGCTACACATGTTATTATTGCTGTTAATGCTGATTTTCATGTGGCCCTTATTGTAAATTTAGTCCAATCCACCAGCAGCATTCAGTACTGTTGTAGTTATACATAACAAGCATGTCACCGGTGAATTATGGTTAAAAGATGAAGTATATTGAATGGCAACATACATTATAAATCCTTACACCTATATATTGTACAGTAGGCCGGTGTTTAGCAATCCACTAGGAGTCTGTTTGAGATATTTTTGGTGTGTTAGAAATGCATATATTTTTCCATAAAGCAGGCACATCTTGTTCACTCCCATGTTCATTTTTATAAAAGGTCATTAATAAAATTACAATTATTTTGCCATTACCGCTATTAATGAGACTATCATGCAATTAATCACAATTTCATGTTTTATCAACTGACAGCCCTAGTGTGTGTACTGTGTAAAGTGTAAACTGCTCTGAGTAAGATATTTAAAATACCCTGTATTAACTGAATAATATGAAGTCTTTCGCACTACCCCTTTAACTGCAGCAACTTAGTCAGTAGTAATCAACGACAAAGAAACAAGCAAGCAGCAAATATACATGTTCACTGTTCAGATCTGATCTGAAAGAGCGAAGAGCAATCTACAGTAAATGATAATATTGAAATACATACTTCCTTGCTGTTGTTTGATACCTCAGATTGTACATGTTGTTAAATGGTCCAAGCCAAATGCTTGAACCGTATATATCAAACTGCTATACTTCATGCACTAATTAGATTCGGTGTGCTTTGCTGCGTACCATTATAAGGACTCCGTGTCTCAGAGGACCAGTGGTTTGAAGTGTCTCTTTGTCGTTGTCGTTCTCATACTCCCACTCCACACCCTTCTCTACGAGCGAACAGGATTCTGGGTAATCATTTTCCCCGTTTAGGAAGAAAAGTCCCGATGCCAGATTCTTCACCGCTGGCGATGTGAGACAAAGGATATTTAGAACACGCTTGGCTCACCGTCGATGTACATAATGAACATTCTTACCTAAAGTGTGTGAGGTTGCTTTCAGCTCTTGGATGAGTAAATGTCTCGCCCCTCTGGGGATTTCAAGAACTTTGAGGAAACCTAAAATTAAACAAACATTTGTGTCTGTGATTCCAACATAATCATTTCTCTCCAATTCCAAAGTAAATCCCAGACTTCAGCTCTAACCTCATTTTTTAAGCATTCTCGCTCACCAGTTAAATACCCTGCAGTCACGACAGGCTTCATCCTGAATAAACATATATAGCTCCAGGAATTATAGTCTTGAAAGTCATTTTAAGTCTTCCCTGATGTCAAGAGTTAGATCATGTTGTTATAAACATGAACTCAGAAAGTACTATAACGTCATTCCCTGACTATGCACATAAGTCACATTGGACCACTTTGGCTTAGATGTGTTAGGTTTTGACACAGCCTTAAATATCCCCCTCTAGGGGGCAATGTTAAGCTAAGAATTCTCATGGCATGGTACAACAGGCCTAGATTCATTAAAGGCAAAGGCCATAGAGTGTGTCCATCACTTAGCCTTGCCCTGTCATTAACAGTTGATACCCATAGCCAAATGCATATGTAGGTATGATTGTGAATTTGCAGGGTACCTTGTTTCTTGGCGATGCGAGTGATGGTGTCTTTGACCGTCTTGCAGCTGGAGTTGTCACCGCCACAGACTCCGCATTTGTCCTCTTGCTTGGACGAGCCCACCACGCTGTCACAGCCCACTCTCTAGTCCAAGGAAAACACAGGAGTGATACACAGTGGCTGTTCTCAAACTGGGGTAACCTGCGGACCCAAAAACCCAACACCGCCTTGTGCCGATATGCTGGATTCTAATTCATGGAATATGTGTGTTTTATGGTTAAGAACGCTCCTGTCTTGCTTTGGTACTCAGCCACTGAGCCAACGATGAGAATAATGGTATACAGCTTGCAATTTGTTTAGTGTTTTGTTATCATTATTTATTATTTCTCTCCTCCTTGTAATCGTTTATTTACTTTCCCCACCATGGGGCACATGTTAAATAACCTACAGTGTCCTTGGTATGGAAATCATCCCATTTATGCCTTTTCACTTCACTCCTTGTAATAATTTGCCTAAATTAATTGTAGTCTTGGATTTTAAATATGTTTGCTTAATTATTCAATATTCAGTACATTCAGCAATATCAGAACATTAATATATTAGCTTCATATTAATTGTCACCTGTCCAATTTGTTTTGCCTAAAAACATGCTACTAGCCCCCTGACTACCAAACTGTCTGTAATATCCAACTAAACCATTAAAAAACCTTCCGCTCAGACTCAGTATTTTATTAACTCATTCATTCTGCAGCCCTGCATTCAATATTTACAACTAGAAGTGCATGTCAATACATCAGAATTTAATGTATATACATATATATACACACACGAATACATTATATTATATATACTGTATACGTGTGTATGTATATATATATATATATATATATACACACACGAATACATTATATTATATATACTGTATACGTGTGTAT
>JAODOY010000002.1:1921442-1934369 GCA_025399855.1 Forbesichthys papilliferus | reverse complement strand
ATGCCAGTATTCAAACACAACTAAACATAGTTATTTCCCTTCTGTCGTTTGTACTTTCAGTAAAATTTGCTAAAGTATTTAAAAAATATATACAGTATTTATATTTATCATTATAAATACATCAGTTAAAATTGTTCTATGACATTTTCTGCCACTAGGTGTCACACCAAGCACGTACACACACACACGCGCACACACATGGCTGGACTGGCTATGAAAATAAAGAACAGAGTAGATAGGATTACAACACACACAGAGAAAGTGTGTGATGACATTCTCTATTTAAGATTTAAGATATATAGACTCCACTATATCGTTAAACAGAAATGTGTTTTTTGCTGCTATATATTATATAGAAATATCAAAACTATATTTTTGAGTTTACCTTATGAGTTCACCTTTCTCTGCATGTGCTTCCATGCTGTCTCCACAGTCTGTTGACCCCACGATGACAGCAAACAGCCACTTAATGACATCTCTGCGAAAGAAAAACAGAACACAAGTTTGTCTATCTCCGGTTGGACAGAGGATTTCAGGAGGTCCGATCCCATCAGGTGGCGCGCCCCGACTCACCTGACGTTAGGGAAATGCAAGTCGCATGACAAGGTGTCCTTGACAATCGACCGGTGGGTGGTGGAGACATGCAGCTGGTCCCTGAAGTCATCCTCCATGGTCCGCAGAACATACTCCAGCAGCATGCGCACCACCGTGACGCGGTGTCTCTCCGCCTCCAGAGCCTCCTGGTTGGCCATGACGGAGCTCAGTAGCTCCCAGTCCCAGGGAACGGTGGCCGTATCAGTGTGGTGGTGTCTGCGGTGAAGACAAAACACAAAACATGAATGGGGTCACGGTCACCAATTTCACACATGGTGAATTAAATGTTAGTAGGTAGTGCGTGCATGGCCACAGGAAGAACGTTATAAGCTTTCCAAAATGTGTACTAAAATGTATCATTTAATTAATGATACAAAATCACCGTTTACAAAAATTGACAATTATTATTATTTTATTTATTTTAATTTTTTTGCCAGACCGCGTGTAACCCAATCAATATGAGCAAATGTTGCCAAGAGACTAGCCTCGCGGAGCCAGCCTTTACGTACGTAAAGTCTGGGACACAGTGCTGGCTAACTGTGTAAGTACCCGCCTACTTGACAAGTGAGGCATTTTGATTTGAACGACCAACTCAATGACCAAGTCGGATGTTAAACTTGCAATAAGGAAAACTAAACCACAGGACTCTGGTTGTTTACAGGTCTTGTAAATCTGTACAATTGGTGGGCTACAGTTACTATTTAAAATAAATGTTTAATTTAAAATGAGTAAATATAGAGCTGCGCTATCGTTGCACCGGAAATTACAGAGCCCATTGTCACTCACAATTACACTTGTGAGTGACAATGGGAACAGCCAATGGATACCGACACTATTTCTTCCCGAGAGTCAGAGAGTCTCGTGTCGAGCTTACATGGGTATATGTATCAGACTTGCATTCTTAACTATCTACTGGCCTAAATTACACTTAGCCAAAATTTCACCTTTGTGTTCTCATCAGCAGATCGAAGGCCAGGGCACAGAAATGCTGGGGGCACTGGTGCCCGAGCAGGACGTCCCGCAGCAGATGCACGATTATGTCCCGTGGCAGGTAGAAGCCAGGCAGCAGGAGGTCAGATAGGAGCTGCAGAGTGCCCTCTGTGTTGCCCACCTCAATGGTAATGTACACGACACGCAGTCTCTGGCAGCACAGTTCCTTTGGAGGACCTACGCCATCATCCACCTCGCTAATACCGTCCTGGATCAACAGAGGTATGCATGTTATGTTATTGCCATGAACTAAATTATATACATAGACGACGAGCAGCTTATAAAGACAAGTGATTGTGGCTTGTCTCACCCATGTAAATGTGAATGCAAAGTGTCCACAGCACGATAGTGGTTGTGTGTGAGAGTGGCTTAGAGCAGGGGAGGTGCATCTTGCTGCATATTTTTGTCGTGATCATGTTCAGGAAGTGGTCGCATAACATTAGCTGTTGACTATCATGTCTAACACCAACGCCTAGATGAGCCACATCTAATCTGACAGCAGACATCCCATTGCCATCATGTGTAGATGTGGTCACATACTGTGCGTGTTTCTTACCAGGGCAGAAAATGGTGTAGCTGTTAGCTTCGCGAGTGTTCTAGTGCACACAAAGCCCAGGTCCTCGTGACTGGCACCTCTGAAGCACCGCTCAAAGTTGCTTTCCGTGTCTTCCTCGTCAAACTGCCAGTCATACATGGGACTATCGCTTGCCGTATAACGCTCATCGGCTTCCGTACTGATCCTTTCATCAGCGTACTCTGTTTTGGGCACCAGCAGGGAAGGATCCCTGGGCATGCTGTAACAACACGGGGAGGTAGGGATCTTCAGAGCCACGTCAGTCTCAACCCCTCCCTCACCAAGTGGATTATTTTCAGTTTGTGTGTGTTCAGTGCCGAGTGTCCAGTCATCCAGCTGTCGCTTGCTATCACAAGGAGACCCAGTGCCTTCCTGGGGAGAATCACAGGGGTCAAAAGTCTGTGAAACCTTTAGGTCTACACTTGGGGCTTCAGAGTTGGGGATTTGTTTACATTCAGGTGAGCTGGTTTCTGAGCCAGTGGGAGAGAGGGCAGGCGTTGTGGAGGGAACCTGGGCATTTCCTACACCTGTAGGTTGAGATATTGAGTCGTTGATGGGACTTGACAAAGAGTTGGTCTGCTCTGCCACATAAGCACGGTCGTAGTTTGTTGTAGCCACAGAATTCCCACTGTCGGAGTGGTAGGAGATACCAGGGGACGGGGATAGGGAAACACCCGGTGACAGTATTGAATCCCGTCGGTTTGTCGAGGTTTCAACCAGTCCCTCTCCTGAAAGTGTTTTAACCGACTGCAGAAATGAGTCAACGGAAGGATGGGGTTTCAGCTTATTTGCTATGGTAGTATTATGAGATATTGTGCATTCTTGTGCAGGACTACTATTGACTGGCAGTTTCAAGCATGTTGACAAAATATTTGATTCTTCAGCGATGAACACCTGAGGCCTGGATTCCCTATCATGAGCTGCTACCAAAGGCAATGGTATTAATTCTACAGTGCAAGGAAAAAACTCGTTACTTTTGCTTTTTTTGAACTCAGGCTCAGTTAAGAAGTCAGGGGAAACATTTCGCTTTGTCCCCGAAATGTCATAGTTGTGCACAGGAGAAATGACAGCAGGTTCTCTTGAAAGGGCTAACATGGGTCCTTCTGTGTTGGAAAATAGATTGTTTTCTGCAGACATGGTCTTATTTGGTTGATGTCTCCCATTTTCAACGTCCAGGTTTGCATCAGCCGACACAGTACTTGTGATGTGTCGTGTTGAATTGTGTTGTTTGTGCCTCTTTGGGCCTGGAATAGCCCATCTGGGATCAGTAAGGTCAATTAAAAACTACAGAGAGGGGGAAAATACAAACAACATTAGTGTTCACCAAGAGTTCAAAAACCCCTGAGCTGACAGCCAAAACACAGTAAATATGTCATCCAAAAAAACTAATATATTGCACTTTGAGTTGCATTCTGCACAAATTAAATCAGCACAGCAGTCATCATGGCAATACATTTACAGAACCTGTATATCAATTTATCATTATGGCCTGGCTACATTAAACATGTAAAGTATGCTGACCTGGCTACATTGAACATGTAAAATATGGTCCAAATGTGTTACGTGTTCAATGTAGCCTGGCTGTACATGCGCACGCGCGGGCGCGCACGCGCACACACACACACACACACACACACACACACAAACAACCGGTCAAAAGTTTTAGAGCAACCCAATTTTTCCAGTTTATTATTGAAATTCAATCAGTTCAGTCCAATGAATAGCTTGAAATGGTACAAAGGTAAGTTGTGAACTGCCAGAGGTAAAAAAAAATATGGTAAGGTTTCCCAAAACTGAAAAATAATTTACATTTCAGAATTCTACAAAAATGCCTTTTTCTTAAAGCTATTCTGCAGCAAAGGAGGCTTATCAAGCCAGTTCAAGTCAAGTTGGTGCTACCAACTCCCACAGGGTTCCCAACTTGCCGTGATTCCTTACAACCCCACTGTCTGCATAAAAGTAGTGTTGGAACACACTGTGGTAACATACCCCCGTGGGCACTTTTTGAACAGTATTGTGTTGCAGAAATTAGAGTTTTGCTATAAAAATGGCAAGAAATATTAACAATGGAAGAGAGACAGACCATCATACCACTTAAAAATGTATGTCTTTCCTACAGAGAAATGGCCAAGAAAGTCAATGTGTCAGTGAGTACAGTCTCTTTCACCATCAAAAGGCACTAAGAAACTGAGGAAACTCTGAAAGGAAGAGGTCTGGCAGACCCAAATCCACAACAGAAGCAGAAAAGATGTTCAGCTTCAAGCACAGCTTAATAGTGGTCGTAATAAGCAAGTCTAATTTTCAACTGTAAAGAGAAGACTTCAGGCTACAGTAGTGCTGGACGATATGGCCAACATTTATATCACAATATACTTAATAATTTCGGTCGATACGGTATAATTCCGATATCGATATGAACAATAAAAGCCTCAGAATATTTGCACCCACAACGGAGTACTTCTGAAAAAAGCATTTGCCAAGTCTATTATTTTAGAAATTAAAAACATACAAATGAATGAATGTTCACCTTTTAGCAAGCTTTAGCTAGCTGTAATGACTAGGTAGCTACCCGGTAATATGGGAGTGTGTTTGTGTTCAGCTCTGAGACCCGATTTGAACTGTTGAACACACTTTTCAACGCGCATGGATGGAGTGTAGTTGTGGTAATAATAAACACAGTAACGCACTCACCCTGTTGGAAGTGGAACCACGTTTGGAACAGGTATAGAGTGCGCGTCGCATGATTGTCCTTGTGCACGGGGATTTCATAACAATGCGCAACTGGGCATATTAGAGCTGCAAACATAATGGCTAGAAGCCACTCTTATATTTTTTAATGTTTGCACACCAAGATTTTTAGTCGCATTTGCGAGTGAAATGATCGCACAGTAAGAGCCATGAGAGCTGACTGCTGCGCCCGTCATTCAGTGACAAATGTATATCTTATAGGAAATTAGTTTAAACCGTTATCGAAAACGTTTATATCGCGATAGATATCGTTATTGAATTGTTGTCCAGCCATAGGCTACATGAATGTAGCTGAAAAATCTAATCTCTGTTAATTTGAATATTGAAGGTCAGCTCCCTGGTCAACTGAGTTGGGAAGAACTTTACGAAAAATATTTGATTTACATTCAAGAATGCCACGAGTGTTTTCAACTGTTATATCTGCAAAAGGTGGCTTCTTTGACGACTCCAACATCTAAATTAAATGTTAAACAAAACTGATCCAATATATTTTTTTTTATCTCCAATTTTTTATTTGTTCTATGCTTTAATGTCAGAGTACATTGAAACAGTAAATTGCGTAAATTTGAATAAAAACTGGGGAAAATTGAGGTGTTCTAACACGTTTGACCGGTAGTGTATATTTACATGTATATTTAAACAACAACAAAAACCATTGAGACAGACAGATAGATGATGAGGTAGAGGGGTCGGTGCGGTACCCAGTAAATCACTAACGGGATAGGTGGAGCACTCGAGGGAGAGGTACTATACCAGGTACGGTACAAGCCCGCGCTCTCTGAATTTCAAATCAAGCACAAACTTTTTGTACAGCACAAACAAAAACGAACACACATGTAGTCTATGTTGACGACATCTTATCGTAAAACACACGCTGTAAAAACAAAAAACAAGACCGAATGAGTAAGTAAGCTAACAACCTACCGGCCTGAGATGATAGGGAGACCCACCCAGGGCTACCCATTCTCCCGTAAATAATCGTTCATTCCCGCTGTCTTCTTTGTAGGAACCAACGATTTCAACGTCAGAGTCGTCCTCGCTATCTGAACTTAGTGTTATCACACCATTTGATACCATCTTCTGATCAAGCAACAGTTCCGTTCGACGGGAAACATAAATTGTTAATCAATGATAAATATTTAATTTTATCCGTAATCTGCGAAATCTGAATAAACACATTTTAAGCAATGTATCCCCATGGTGAGATTATAACGTGTTCGAATGTAACAATTGTTAGCTTGAATCTGTATAGCAATGCGGTTGTACGGTTAGCATATTGGGCTTCCTTATTTAAAACTGGACACTTTCAGTAGACACGCCCACTGCGTTCAGTACCAATAGCATGAACAGGTGTTACGCCTAATTCTGTCCTGCCGAATTCAGTGACCCTTTCGAAACGAAGTATGTTAAATAAAGCATGAAAAGCATGAAAAAGTTCGATAGATCTATAAATAATATTTAGAAATATCTAGACATCAATTAACCTTAAAAAGACGAGGCTGGTGTAGATCAAGTAGATACTATTCACTTTTTAATTCAGAAATCGATAAAATCACAAGCTTTTTGCAGAGCAAACCACCATCGAATCGATATATCTAACCTTTTAGTAACCCTTTCCCGAACTAAAACACTTCGGGAGAGAGACACACAAAGTGCCCGAGAAAGAACACACACACACTAATAGATTGTACATGATTTGAGGTGGCGCATGCGCACTTTCGACAGCGTCACTGAATTAGGCGTAACACCGGTACATGGGCTGCGTTCAGGACGGTATAACGTTTACATAGGCTGTATACAATCGGTCTCAACCATAGTTATATGGTCTTAATAGTACATTTTCTTCATTTTTAAATGAAAACGCACTTTTTCTGCATGAAACTACTTTCCATGTGAAATACGCGTAATGCTGGTGAGGTTCCGGAAGTAAATATCCCATTCGTTTTCTCCATTGACTTTTTGGAAAATCCTCATATAAAAGATTGGAACCAAGCCAAACAGCTACGAGGTTGTGAATCAATGGTATATGCTCAGATTGAAGCCACAAGTTCGTATGATATCAACCTTGTTTTAATATAAACATGATTTATTCGCGATAACACGGATAACTACTACAGTACCCACAATCCTAAAGTGTGAAAGCGACGTCTCTGATTGATGGAACTGGCTATCCTCGTGATAGCATCATAATCTCGCGATATTTCTCTAGCGCTTCGGCGCTGTTCGGAACTCGGAGAAGATGTTTCAAACCCGGAATTCGTCCTATACCCACCTGGTAACTTCCTTAGATGTGCGATCTAAATCCCTATGTTTATTTTTAATTTAAGCTTTTGCAACACTTATGCTTCCATTTAAGATATCTATCTTATTCCAATAATGACCTTATACAATTTAATTTGAGACTTTTGTTATTTATGCTTTGTCTGGGAATGGAACCCAGACGACTCATAGACTGCCACAGAACACATTAAGTTATAACACAGGCTGAACCTAATTCCTGTGTGGCTTCTAAACAGCTCACAGGATAGCTGGTCCCTCTGGAGGTTTATTACCAAACTTCAATATATTACACATACATCATCATCATCCAACATGGTACTTACACTTCACCGACTCACTGGTCTCACAAATTAAGTTAAAATTCAACTTAATTAAACATTTCACTCACTGCACTAGGGTAAAATTAAACCTCATTAATTCACAACCCATTAATTCCTTATTTCAAAACCTAACAATCCTACTAGAAAGTGGACAGTCCAGAATCTTTTCAGTGTTTTCGAGCATGGTGAGGATCTAACAGCCGCCTGTCTCCTGTTCTAAGAAGAAAATACCTATACAGAGGTTCAAAGGTTTTTTGACAGAAGGCTCTGTCTTTTATTAAATGTTTTTGGTCCTATACAATGACTAAACAAGTATCACACAGCATTATTGTAAATAAAAAAAGTAAAACTTACAATTACATTTGTTCTTCTGCAGATTTTGAAGAAAAGTAAAAACAGGTTTACAAAAATTGGACAGGGTTCTGTTGAATAAAATCATGCTCTTCTTATACAGTTTTTCCATCAAAGTTTAACCAATCAAAACAGTTTTGTATGTCTGCCACACCTTCCCTGCGGAAGTTATGTTCCCTCTGGGCAGGCTGCCAAAGTCTGACTGCACAGTCTTAATCAGTGCTCCTTCCTTTATATTTCAGATTCAACAGTCAGAGTCAGTATTTCCTGGCCCTTTTAATGACCTTCGAAGCAGTGTGCCCTAGAGCCTGGTACTATCTATGCAGCTGGAGTTCAAATAGATTTGTTAGCAATACATTACTTGCCCACAATGTAATCCAAAAAATGGATATTAAAATAAATTTGTGTCTTCTAAACAAATGATTCCTCCATACTAAGTCCTACTGGACCTGAGCTTGGGATGTCCGTGTTAGGGTTCCATAACCAGCCAAAAGTCCAGGAACGATTTCTGAAAAGGTATTGATCAGACCACCCTGTAAAGTGATCAGGATCAGGATTTTGGTATTCGAATTTCCACAAATGCTGTAATTACAAATGTCAATCATCAGGTGTTTACTAAGGTCTTATTGAAGATTAGGTCATTCATTCCAAATATCAAAATCGTTTTCCAACACAAATTAAGGTATTCTTACACTAGTAACATTTTATTTGTTACTAGTACCTATTTATTTCATCATTGATAATGTATGATATAAATTACTACTGATAGTTCAATTTAAAATGTTACTAGTAAAATTAAAATATATACTAGTAACTATTAGATAGTATCTAAAGAATAGATGCTAGTAACTATTGGAATAGATACTAGTAACTATTCCAATATATACTAGTATCTATTGGAATAGATACTAGTAGATATTCAAATAGATACTAGTGTATATTTAAATAGATACTAGTAACTAATGGAATAGATACTAGTATCTAAAGAATAGATGTAGTATCTAAATAGATACAAGTAAATCTTGAAGGATATATGTCAAAACGGCTTGCCATAGTGACACTGTATTTCTCATCATCGCCAATAAATACTGTAGCAAACAAAAATAAAGCATAGTCTTATTTAATCTCAAATTCCATTGGAAAAATATATACAGTATATGAAATTCAAAATTGGTTGATAAAACTGTAATGGAACAACCCACCAGTACTCCACTACCCCAAGCCTAAACAGACTTACTTTAGGCCAGAGGGCTGAATAGATGTCTCTGGTGGTGGATCTTCACTATTCTGCATAGGTACTGAAATGTTAGCCTGGTGCAACAGACCATATACACTTTGTGTAATAAAGACAAAAAGAAATTCAGGGCGGAGCCAGGTTACAGGAATGTATCTGAAAAGCCTAATTTCAGTTGATTTGAATAGTGAAGGTCAGCTCCCAGGTCTTGGGAAATGCTACTGACGTTACAAAAAACGGTCAGAGGAACATCCATACAGGATTTGTGTGTTACAGCAAATATAGTACAGAGACGACTATCAACGCCCGCATGCATCTGAGGGAGCAGGAAGGAGATTTGTGAACACAGCCTATATTGTATTTAGATTAACACAAATCTCCTGCAGCAGCAGTTATGTTAACATTTTCCAACTCCCTGTTTGTAAATCGCTAGCAGTCGTTCAATCCACTGCCGTTTCAGTTCATTAGATGTATATTTAACGTTACACAATCTTGAAGACAGCCTTTTAGTCTTTAATTGATCTTTTACCACAATTCAAGTGTATAATAACATACATACTAACAGCATATGAACAATAAAGGAGCATGGTGTTATGCATTAAAGAATTGTAAGACACTAAAGGGACTGGATTTATTGATAAATTGTGTTTATTGTGTTGATGTAAAGCATTTCTAATCAGTTTACTGTTAATTCAACAAATGTATTCTTGAAGGACTGAGGGTTTGGCCATTGCTGTTTGTTTTCTTGCAATTGTTAATTAATTCTTATTAGACAACTCAAGTTTTCTCTTTGCTGAGGTCCTATCCTATATATCCTATCCGGAAACATTTAGTTATGTTAAATCATAATGTAATGTGTTACACGATATTACAATAATATTCGTCAACAATGGAGAGTTCCAGTAGCCTACATTTTTGCATGGTGTAGTGATTATTATTATTATTAATATTATTATTAATATTATTATTATTATTATTATTATTATTCTCCCGGTCAGGCCCAACCGTCTGGTCAGTTTTGCTAATTTTTTCCAGGCACACAGGGGACCTCCCCAAATGCACATTTTATACGTTTTTGACCAATCAGACCAGGCGTCTAGCGCCACCATCAGGTCAAACATGCACATTTCGCATTGCTCTATCTCCTATTTCGTATGTCCTATATTCATTCACAACAAATTTCGAAGACTTAAAGAACAGAAGCATTTGGAGCATTATTTTGCAATAAACTAGTGACTATTTAGAATTAATTTAGTGTCTGTGAGTATAGCTTTCTCATCTGACCCAAGGCTAAATATAATCACGGCCGTGATGATATTCAGTGTAATATTCAATGAACGAGATGATTTTTGTAGAATTATACAAGTACCGGTAGTTAAAAGCCAACTCTAGCTTTCTGATTTGTTTAGGTCTGCTGCTACACAACAGCTTAGCATGCTACTTTAAATCATAGTATACATCTATTTATATATTCTGTTTATAGTCGTTTACATTCCACGAATACTATTATAGTTTTAGAGAAAATGGAAAATGGAGGAATGGAATGGAAAAAGAAATTTCAACGATCTAAGCACACGGTCGAAATTGTCTTATTGACGTTTGCAATGTTAACTAAAGATAAAGTCAGTGCACCGAAGGCATGTTTAAAAGGGTTGGATTTACTCTGTACTATTCATGAGTGTGTTTAAGGCGTAACATACGATAAACCAATCCGGCTGTCATCTCCCATTTGCTTTACCATTCTAGAAACGCTTGCATTATAAGTGGATTGATATACCGGCGTATGTGTAAGCGTTGGAGCAGACCATCTAGGCAATAGTGAGATCCCAAAAATATGTTCCTGTAGGTTACACCATCCATCTATCTACTACTGCTTATCCGTAGTCGGGTCGTGGGAGCAGCAGCTCCAGCAAGGGACCCCACACTTTCCTTATTCAAGCCACATTAGCAAGCTCTAACTAAGGGATCCTGAGACGTTCCCAGGTTAGTGTGAAGATATAATCTCTCCATCTGGTCTTGGGTCTTCCCCGAGGCCTCCTCCCAGCTGGAAATGCCTGGAACACCTCCCAAGGGAGGCGCTCAGGGGGCATCATTACTAAATGCCCGTACCACCACAACTGGCTCAACTGCCTCAACTGTAGGTTACACACTAAGGTAAGGATATTTCACATTGTACTCTATTAATTTTTAATCTTTTGCATATGCATGTGCTCTTGCACGTACCTGTATGTAATACAAGCAGAGTGTACACAGCTTTTTTACCTGCCATAGGAAACACTATCTTGAAAATGCGCCTCACACTGACTTTAGACCAGGTTTTTTCTGGTCAATCGCGCAATCACTTTCAACTGCCTCATGTTAGCTTTAGCAATGCACTAGACCACACCTAATGTTTAGACCAACATGGGCGCTAAATTGGGCGCAAATGCGTTTGCTATTTAATCAACAAGGGCACTAGATAGGAAAATGCATTGGTCTAAAACTAGCAAATACTCCTGCGCTCCTGCTTCGCGCTGCATTGCACTTGTTGTACAATAGGACGTAAAAAGATTTATGAAATTTTAAACATTGTGACCACCAACTGGACAAACATGTTAGTGCATACTGCACCAAAACAGGAAATATGCATATTTCCTAAACCTTTTAGTCAGTTCTTACCAAACATGGTATACATGTTTAACACTAGATCCAGAGGCGGCACCAATGATGGCTGAGCACATGAACCTCAAGGGGTCGCTTTACTGGTTAAAAACATTAAACTTGCCCTAAGGCCAAACTCACTTTATGAAGCAGTTGCGCCTCATAAGGGCGCTATAAGATATAAAATATTTACATATTTCTCTCCTTAAACTCTTGCCTAACTAAGAACCAAACATATTTATGCGTCTCTATTGTGTTTCGCTGATTGCTATGACAGCTTTGGGTAGGCCGCAAAAATAGGTCACCAGAGGTCAAGGCTGCCTTACTGGCTTGCCCTATGGCTTGGCTCCCGTAATCGCTGCTTGCAGCTTTAATTATTATTATTATTCCTTTTCCGAGAAAATTTCTCACCCAGGCCCAACCGCCTGGTCAGTTTTGACAATTTTTTCCAAGCACACAGAGGACCTCCCAAAACGCATCATCAGTATTGGATTAATCAGATTAGGCGTGTAGCGCCACCATCAGGTCAAAATTGCATTTTTCAAATTGCTCTCTCCTATTCTATATGTCCTATAATCACAAACTTGGTGATGATGAACATATGATGCAGCTTCTCATGGGCTAAAACATTTTCAAAGGCCTTTTTAAAATCCACCTACTTATATTTTTTGTCATTTTGAATTTTCGAAAAAAAAAAAAAATTCTACTCCTCCTAAACCATTCGACCTATTGATACCACACCTATGCCATTTTGTTCAGGGGACCATGAATAGCTTAAATTATGAAAATGATTTAAAAATACCTAGCAATCAGTCTGATACAGCCACTGAAAGTTGGTGTCGATGCCGCCAAACAGGAAGTAAAGTCACAGCGTGGCCATTGTTAGTCAGATGGTCACCAAACTTGGTATGCCTCTTTGCCAGACCCCAAGGAAGAGGTATCTAAAGTTTGCTGCATGTCGGCCTTATGCGGGCGTTATTTCATCAAAACACTTTATACGCTCATTACTCCTGGATGCATTGACATATTTGAACCAAACTTGGTGTGTAGCAAGAGGGTGACATTATGATGCACAGTGCATCACTAACACGTTCAAGCGTACAACGGCGACAGAGAGTTGCATGAAGCTCCGCTCCCAAACTTTTTCTGCTTTGTTTGCCCGTGGTTGTCCAAGTGATATCAAATGTTTCTGAGGA
>JAODOY010000002.1:1906578-1921342 GCA_025399855.1 Forbesichthys papilliferus | reverse complement strand
TACACACACACATATATATATATATATATATATATATATATATATATATATATATCTGAAATGTACCAAATTTGTGTTATATTGCACACAATCTGGTATACCTCTTCATTAAAGGCATTGAACTTATACATGCATGGGAACGTCCCAACCTTTGTAACACACACACACACACACACACACACGAATGTGTATAGCGAGCGAGAGTTTACCGTTTATAATTAACTTAGGTTCTTTTCTTGAACAGTGTTGACATTTTCAAAGTTATACTGTGCATTTGTCAATCCTGTAGCCTATGGTACATCACAACATGTTAGAACTATATGTATAACAGAACCAAACATTTAGCCTATGCTTCAAAAGTTATTGTCTCATAAAAGGCAATGCCCTCAAAATGTAACCCATGTACGGTATTCAGAGTTTTGTTACTCAGCCAATGTTTGTGGGTCTGGTGGAGCGACAGCATTATTTGGCTTTAAAAATCAATACAACCACAGTAATTTATATTAAATCCTCTCTGATGCTTGCTTTATCTCAATTATAAGCAATAAAGACATCATAAATAGTTAATATTTACCATTTACCTCTGTTTGAACATATTTATAAATTATAGTGCTATATGTTTTTTGTGATAAAACATCAAGAAATGTATCACATTTGTCAGTCTAAATATCCCACCCCATTGAACAGATACAGTATACTGGGCCGCAGTATCCATATTAGTCTACACAACACATCAGCCCCATTGAACACTTTTAGGCTATATTCACACTGCAGCCAAATCAGATTGAAAGTGACAACTGTCCACACTATTATTTGCAAGTGATCAGATTAGTGTCACCAACCTATATCCAACATATCACCAAATGATCTGCATACAATTAATAGATGGAGCAGTTAGGGGGTTATGAATCTTGCTCAAGGATGTTTGCAGGTAGGTTAACTCTAGGGTTTGAACCAACAACTTTCTGACTGGGAGACCAGCCGACAACCAGTGTTGTTTGATCATCAGATGTCTTTTTAACACTCTTAGAGATGCTGATAAGTAGATATTTTGAAAAATGCCCTTTTCCTCTATTACACTGTGGATTGCTCAGTGTAAAAGCATTGTAGCATTATTTGCAACCATATGTTGCAGAATGCTCTTTTGAGCTGTAACAATAGCTCTTCTGCCATCAGCAGAAGGTAACTGTCTTTTCGTTGAAATTCAAATAGTCACATTACTCTATGTACTGCTGGGTGCCACATGTAATTACAGCACGAATTGCATTAATCCATTGATTTGTACTGTTTTGACTTATAATGATATATCTTATTTTTCTGTAATAATACTGTATTGCTATTGCTTAATGAAATGTTTTCTATGTAATAATTGCTTTCATGAAGTCATGCAGTTTTTTAATCTTCTGTGACTGCTTCAATTTTTTTATTCAATTTTTGTATTCAATATTTGCCGCATTACACCACAATGGATCCTCATCATTATGACTCTTCATCGAGCAGGCAGTTCATAATTTAGCTGGCCAGGTTCATCCGAGTTCAAAAATTATAGTTATTCTGTTGTGGCCCAAACATATTTGGGGAAAATCCAGGTTCATTAATAGCACCTGCCTGCTAACTTGACGTAATATATGATTTGCAAATGTCTTTTGTTGTTGTGAAAATATGAATTATCATGTGAGAACATCTTTTTTATTTTATTATTACAATAAATAACAGTTTACAAACAACAGGAGAATAACATTACTGTGTATGTGTGACAAAAATAATCTGCAAAAGTGCCAAACTCCAATGCATGGAAGTGACATCACATCCAGTTCCCGTTAAGTTGCATAAACTACACCACGTGAACTGCAAATCCCATACGACACTGTCATTTAAACCCGCCCACCCTCGACCATTTTTTGTCGCTTTGGGCCAATCTTCACCTATAATGCTATGATTGACGTAAAGTAGGAACCAGACAAAATGTCTCATCGGTTTCTATGGGGTTTCCAGGAAGTGAACACCGTAGTGCTAACCACCTCCCACACGTGAGCCCGTCGCACCACGCGCAGTGTGGAGAGAGATACCGGTTGGAAAGCAACGTCATCCCTCCGACCGCCGATTCAGCGAGCTCGGCAGCCCTTGCGCAAGAGACAGAGCGGAGCGGTGGTGTCCGAGACAGGTACCGTGCTTTCTGCTCTGTTTAAAAAAATAAAATCCACCTAAAGAGCTTTTGGTTTCGTGTTGTTTTTAGCTTTTCCGTGATATTTTGTGTAAATTAGGTGGTCTTCACCAATCGTTAGATAATAAACTGGCTGGGCACTAGGGCCCTGAAGACCACGTAGGCCCAATTTTCCGCGCACTTTACTGTCAGAGGCAGGGAGGCTAGAGTCTTTCGCCTACGGTCTGCCCGGCTAACAGCACTGGCCAGGTGCCGCACAGACACCCCGCCACTTGTTTGGAGAGGTAGTTTGATCGTTTTGACAAACATAATATGAGCGTAAATTACATTAAGTAAAGGATACCCATTCCTTAACGGCATGTTATATTGTATTCTACACGTTTTGTTCAGGTGCTGAAGCGATTACAGCAGAAAGATGGCGGACGACCCTAGCGCGGCGGACAGGAACGTGGAGATATGGAAAATCAAGAAGCTGATCAAGAGTTTGGAAGCAGCCCGTGGGTATGTGACTCGTTTTAATAATGTTTTGGTCATGTGTGCGCCGTAAATGTTTGGTTTTGCCGTTTGGATACGGTGCGTGTGTACCACCGCAACAGCTGGAAATCGAATGTGGACAAATTTGGGAGTGGTAGCCTAGCATAGCTAGCTGGGCTTGTTTTAGCTCTGGCTGCTAGCTTGCTAATGTAGTTAACTACTGTCGCATTGAGGCTGTAATAACCATTTTAACAATGTTGTCTGTAATAGTCAGATAACTTGACTTGTAAACCGTATAATTGCTGTGAATGTTGCTTCGATGTAAGGAATTGGCATACAGAAAGAATCGTGCTAATGACGCTGGCTAATAGACGTCATCTGTGGAAACAGGCCTGTGTTCTCTGACAAGAGAGCACGTTGATGATAATGAAAGGCCGGTCGCACAGGCAATAGTTGGCATGCTCAGATAGAGTCGTGATTGTTGTCAGTAATGATTATGGTCGCTCAATCAATACGTATTTAAGTTAAAATAATACTAAACTAACCGATCTACTTTTTTTTGTTGACATTTTTTGTTATTATTATATACTTTTGATCATTCCCAACGATCTAGTAGAAGTTTGGCTATCAGACTGTCATACTTGAGTAACCAATATGAGTGTAATGTGTTAGTTGATTTTGCTAGCACCCACTTCCTTGACAGATTTTCACCTCCATGCTAGGTTGTCTGCCATGTTACACACAGTTGACCATTTGCCCTACAGCCAGCTGGATGCCACTAAGTGTGTGTGTTGCTATGTCAGTGAGTTTGTGTTGCATTTTGACAGGTAGTGAACCCACACACAATGTGGGGCAGCGGAACTCTAGTCCTTGTCAAGGACAGACGTGGTGTCTAGTGTGTAACTTTAAACCCACCCAATTTAAACTTGGTGGTATTGTATTTTGCATACGGTGATTAGTTTTAGTAGCGCTGTTACTGAAAATGTAGATGGACAGCTATGTGCAGAAGTCAATTGTTTCTTTTTTTTTTTTTTAGTTATTACAGTGTCGTGTTGACATAGATGTGTGAATCACTGTTATTAACTGTTGTGCTTAAGGCATATGGTCAAGCAAGTGTATTTGTTGTGTCAGCATTTGGAGCACACTGTCACACCTATGTGGCAATATGTTTGTGTACAGCTATCTGTTCAAGTAATTTGTATGAAAACGCACTGCTAAAATAAGATGAATGCAAAGTTTTGTAAATAGCCGAGCTTTCCATTTCTGATGTGTCTCCATAGTAACGGCACCAGTATGATCTCATTGATCATCCCTCCCAAGGACCAGATATCCAGAGTGGCCAAGATGTTGGCTGATGAGTTTGGCACTGCCTCCAACATAAAAAGTAGAGTCAACCGGCTCTCTGTGCTTGGGGCCATCACGTCTGTACAGCAGAGACTAAAACTCTACAATAAGGGTATGTTCTCAGCTCTGTATAGTAAATGTGCAAGAAAACTATCTTTTTGAATTTCAGTTGGACAACTTAAATGTATTTTACACTTAGAAGGATGTGAATATAAACAAGGCCCCTGAATTTCCATCCAGACTGTTTTTGAAATGTGTATTTGTCAAGTTAGAATACATAAAGGCATTGATATACATTTGTAACAGTTTAGTTAGTATACATTTGCAGTACTACCTTGGTTTTTCTGTGTTGTTCTTGAAGTAGGAGGTAGTTAAAACGACATTATCGTTACTCTGTTCACTTCCAGTTGTTGCATACCCACTACCTAAAATGTCCACCCCAGCTCTATGCAACTCTGTGAGGGGCTGCTCTCAGTTTGAAACACAAACATTTGTGTTATGCTAGTTGGCTAAAACCAGGTATAACCCAAGCCTTGCACATACATGAGTACTTTGAACTCTGCACGGCGGTGTTTTAAAAACGTTTATGTGGTGGATGTTTCTGGTCTGGTCTGGATTTAAGCTGTGGTGTAATATGTACAATGTCAACCTGTTAAATAACCTGCATGGGGCGGGGGGGGAAACACCTGTTGTCTGTCCAGCATAGAAATGGCTTCTTAAACTCCTCTCGTTTCTGTTCCCCTAACAGTGCCACCCAACGGTTTGGTAGTGTACTGTGGCACCATTGTAACGGAAGAAGGAAAGGAGAAGAAAGTCAACATTGACTTTGAGCCTTTCAAGCCAATAAACACTTCCCTGTACCTGTGTGACAACAAGTTCCACACAGAGGTGACGGCCTTTGGCACTGCGTGTGTTTGTGCTTTAGCAGAGTGGTACATGGGAAGGTCCTCACCTCCCCCGCTCTCTACCATCTGTCATTCTGATGCATTTGCCCTGCCACCGTGTTCACATTCTTTGTTTTTCCTGTTCGCTCTCCATCTCCCCCCCCCTCCCCCATCATCACCCAGGCATTAACAGCCCTGCTTTCTGACGACAGCAAATTTGGCTTCATTGTGATCGACGGTAGTGGCGCGCTGTTCGGGACGCTGCAAGGCAACACCAGAGAGGTGCTGCACAAGTTCACTGTGGATCTGCCTAAGAAGCACGGTAACGATCAGTGTCTTAACTGAAGTCGACAGCAAGCGACGCTCGCTGTCAACACTGACAATGTTAGCAACCCACGTACCCATCACAGGACAGTATGTCATACAATCACCAACTCCACTTTGTAGAATGAGCTAACTAGTTTGCAAGCTCTGCCGAGCGTCCTGACAGCCAGCCGCCATGTTATGAAGGTAACTAAATGAGCAGTCCCTAGTCACTTTCAACCGCTAATTATAAAGTTCTGTGGTTTCACCGCAAGCGACAGGAAGCAAATAGAAACAGGGCGGCTGAAAAAGGTTTGCTCAAAACGGCGCGCGACATTGCGTCCAGTTAGGACATTCCAACCGAAAAGATCGCAGTCAAACTGATTTTGCCGGCGGCGCTCGCGCCGCATTCAGTTAGGACACGGTGCAACGAGCACACCGCACATAATGGCTGTTTTGCAGCACTGTTGTTTCTCTCCGTGGCGTGGTTCATTGGTCTGACAAGATTCTCTGACTCTTGCTGGCTAATTGTTCCTCCCCACCTCTCGACCCCAATCCCCAGGCAGAGGTGGGCAGTCAGCCTTGCGTTTTGCCCGTCTGAGGATGGAGAAGAGACACAACTACGTGAGGAAGGTGGCTGAGACGGCTGTCCAGCTCTTCGTTTCCAACGACAAGGTCAACGTGGCAGGAATGGTGCTGGCTGGCTCCGCCGACTTCAAGACCGAACTCAGCCAGTCTGACATGTTTGACCCGGTACGTCTGTGTTACTACAGCCTACATTCAAAAGAGAATGAATCACATGACATGGTTGGTTATTGCAGCGGGTCAAGCAAGAAACAAACAATCGATGGATACAATCGAGCACTCCGATATCTGAATAGGCAAATACTTTCATAAGACTCTGTCATTGTTTAGCCAAAGCAGTCCTGGTTCATTATGTTACAACAGGGATATACCCCGTAAAGTGGCATTGGCCTTCTTTATTACGTTTCACTTTACGTATCGCTGTGTTACTGCATAGTGTTTCGCATCAGCCTGAAACGGTCTGTGATCTAGGACACGGCCTCGCTCTCACAGGGACGTGTGAAATGTATAGCAGCTCTGTACTCATCGGTACAGACATTAAATACCTGCTAAGCAGGTTCATGTTTTAGGCCTTCAGCCTCTCGCTATTGAGATGGTTCTGATTAGTCTCCACTGCGTTCATGCCATTTCAATGTAAAGGTGGTCCTCTTTTGCAAGACAAATGTAAGCTAGTGCACTTTTTGTCAAATTCAACAAATATCTCCTTGCATTTCACTAGCTTACAGTTCTCTGTGCGTGTTGAAAACATAATTTGATACTTATACACAGCCCTGGCTCCGTCAATAGGAACATAAACAAAGCAGCAAACACCACAAATTTAGAAATTGTCTCATCATTTTTCAATTGTGTGTCCCCTGTATACAGAGGTTACAGGCAAAAGTCCTGAAGCTGGTGGATATCTCATACGGTGGAGAGAATGGGTTCAACCAGGCCATTGAGCTGTCGGCAGAGGTCCTTTCTAACGTCAAGTTCATCCAAGAGAAAAAGCTCATAGGTGGGTGTTAACATGTACACACTGTTTTTCACAATATCGTATTTCAATTGGCAACATTGGCACACATTTAAATAATCTTAGAATGCACAAAGGGAAATGGGGAGAAATTAATCTGAATGGAGAACAGTCGCTTAAGTGGAAAAACTCTTGAGGCAATTTACAATAAGGTTGCCCTTTTTAAGCAATGCCACATAGATACTTCTTGTCTTAAGAGAGGGAATTGACGTTGATAAATAACTAGGCGGATGGCCTATCCTTTCTCAATTGTTTGAACTGTGAATTCTTTATTTCCTGTACTCTGTTGGCAGGGCGATACTTTGATGAGATCAGCCAGGACACAGGGAAGTACTGTTTCGGAGTGGAGGACACGCTGAAAGCCTTGGAAATGGGAGCCGTGGAGATCCTCATAGTCTACGAGAACCTAGACACCATGCGTTACATTCTGCGTGTGCACGGGGCAGAGAGCAATGGACTTGAAAACGGTAGCGAGATGCAATAGTTGAAAACAACTGACGACATCAGCACTTGCCATCTACTGCTGCTGTAAACGCTCCTGTCTTTGCCTGTGTTTTTCAGATGAGAAGACCTTGTATTTAACGCCGGAGCAGGAGAAAGACAAGTCCCACTTCACAGACAAGGAGGTTTGCCCCACAGAGACTGCTGCCTTGTGAATGTTCAGATGATAAGTTGATCCACGTTACTAACCACCTTGCCCAGTGTTGATGACTTTAATGTTTGCCCTTACCCAGACGGGACAGGAACATGAACTGATCGAGAGCATGCCCCTGCTTGAGTGGTTTGCTAACAGCTACAAGAAATTTGGAGCCACGCTGGAGATAGTTACAGACAAGAGTCAAGAGGGGTCCCAGTTCGTCAAGGGCTTCGGAGGCATCGGTGGTGAGCATAGATGATTTAGCATACAGGTTTCACTTCATTCACAAACGGGTCTTTGTTCTTAGCTTTTGGCAGAAACGCTTCGATCTCTGTCAGAAGTCAAGTCAGTTTGTGAAGTATTTTATACAATTTATAGTATAGCAAACATGTTTATCTTGTCGGATATATACACTGAAGTTATGGCTGGGTGATATACCGGTATTTCATTTTTATCGGTACATTTTCAAGAGAGGTATAAAAGTAGACTATCAATATAGTTATATTATGCGTCTATTCATAACTTGTTCGATTTGTTTGTCTCTCCCTTCATGCCTGCACTTGGCCTGAGGAGTGGAGTCAGGAGCGAGTGATTTAGTGCGTTCAGAGTGTCAAAGCGGCAGAGACACCAGAGAAAGCTCACATATATCGGCCTACTATTTCCGCTCGCACAAGTTGACACGGAGTGAGCATTTGAAGCACACCTTTAGTCGCTAAAGAGAGCAGATACCGAGTCACTGCTTAATTTCCGTTTCTGACAAACACAAATAATAAAACTAATGTTGCTAAAAATAGTTCATTCAAGTTCATTTCTGTTTTTTGTTTTTTCTCCTCCTGAACATTTATCCCACTTTATAGAAAATTCAGATATATTGTGGATCAGTATTCAACCTAAATATATTGCGATATGATGTTTTGGTCCATATCGCCCAGCTCTAACTGAAGTAAATGATTAACCTTATTCTTTGAATTAAGTGTTCCTTAAAAAGACCATTTGGGTATTTCAGGAATTCTGGCGTTCTTTACACTTAATACTCTTACTTGTATTTAATGGGGATTAGCCTGTACTAACGGCAGTTCAGCCTTTGATGTTGCCATGATCTCATAAAACATGTTGTAAGCTAGCCTGTGTTCATGTTGTTGATCTTACTGCTTTTGCGTTCTGTAGGCATTTTGCGGTACAGGGTGGATTTCCAGGGCATGGAGTACCAAGGAGAGGACGACGAGTTCTTTGATTTGGATGACTACTAGGTAGTTGGGGACTGCTAATTGGGAGATGAAGAAAAGCAAAGGAATAAGTGAATGAAGAAATGGGGAAAGAAAAATGCCACCTCTCTTTCGCAGCAAGTGAGAGGGGGAGATGAGTTTGACATTATGACAGACACACTCTCCAATACACCGGTCGCATACATGTATAGATACGCACACACAGATCACATGCGCACACAGAAACTCCAAACAGGCCGAAGAGGAGTGAAATTTCATTCAGTCCAGAGAGGGGGAAAAATGGCCCTTCCTGAATAAATCCCTGCCTTAGAGTGCTGATTCCTTCCCCTAGTTGGATTGGACTCGACTCATTTTTGTTTTGTTTTTTCTTATCCCCTCCATTTTGAATGAACACAACAGCAAGTTCCCAGAGCCCTTGGCTTACCCCCCCCCCCCTCCCATCCTTGTCTGAAGAAGAACTTTGGACTCACTCCTCGCATATAGAAAATATATTTTCCTTTCTTCCCTCATCTCGTCCTTCCCCGCCCGCCCTCCCACCTTCCTTCTACGCTTCCGTCTTTTTTTTGCATTTAATTTTTTTTACTGGTAACTGCTGCTGTTGTATTTTATGAGAGTGGGGGATTTTTTTTACCTGGGTTTCTGTAGAGAAAGGGGGACAAAGTATTAAATTTGAACTGCTGAAAACCATTGCTACCTCCTCATCTGCTGTGGTCTCAATCTTGTGGAGCTTCTCCTTTTCCAGGGAGGTGACCTGTTACCTTGTCTACTTCTACAAAATGAGCATCCAGTGTGAGCGGTTCAAATGCATCATCTCTCTGATCTCATTTGCTTACCTTGAGGCCTTGTTTTTACAGTCTTCATTTCATTGCATATTTTATTCTTTTTTTCCCTTTTTTTTAAATTGCAGAAACAAAAGGATCAGTTGTTTTTCTTTCCTTTGTGATTTAACTGTAGTTGAAGTTCTCTGCTGTTTTAGTTTGGGTTTTATTTGGCAACTCATCTGAAAGTTAATCTGTTAGCTCATTACATGGCCACATCTTTTAAGTGTTAAATCCACCACAAAGAAGTCAGTAAACATAGGAAATGAACACTGATCTTCATGTTGAGGTAAAGTATGTGGTCTTACAGTGTCAGATTTTATAGATGAGGTAGTGAGAGTTAGGTGGGTGGGAAACCATGAACCAAACTTGAGTGATGTTATGTTTGGAAAAAAGACTCACTACATGCACCTGTTAAATACATTTAAATAAGATCTAAGGGAGTAATTGTTAATTGGGAATCCACATTGGATTCATTGTTATAGTGGCCACCAATAGCAAGGAAGACCAGATAAACCATGAACTTTATTAGTGTAATAACTTTTCCTTGAGGTTAATTGCTAATAATATTCCATTCCATTTCAAGTTAATGAGAACGATTGTAAACAAATTAGTTATCCCAAATGTGTGCCTGATAACATTAGCTTGCGTGTGTGGGGTATGTCATCCCTAACCGTAATTTAAACTGGCAAAAACATTAACAATGTTAAATCTATTGAATGCTGTTCTTGCAGGAGAAAAAAAAAATTGTGTTCATCTGTCTGTATTTTCATGGACATTCATCGCATTAACTTTTATTTTTATTTTTACAACGATGCGTATTAAACATTGTACAGCAGAATGGGAAAAACTATGCGGATGATTGGTTTTGCCGTGGTGTATTCCTCTTCAGGATAGCAACAGCATCCTCATCCATTTGTCCTTTTGTTTGGGGGAGTCACCGGGGAAGCCTTGGTAGCACAGCAAGCCAATAAATAAAAGGTAATGCTACGAAAGCCTAGCCCCTTTTGACAAAATATATCCAACCAGGGCGTTTTTCAGTACATGGGCGTTACTACTCCTCACCCGCCCCGCCGACGCTGCCCTGCCAAGCTGTGTGGCTGAGAGAAGTAAATGACGTCTGCATTTGCGGGCCGCCGACGCAGGGTTGGGTTTCCATTTTCAGAGCGAGTTTCGGGGGGAATCATCAACATGGATCCGGAGATGGAGGACAAAACGTTGGAGTTAATGGTACGATTTATTAGAATATGCCCTTCTAAATACCTTAGATGTTCCATGTCAATCGAATATAAACATGGAACCCCGAGGCTCCATTTGATGTTAGGAATTGGCCGCGGCTGCTTGTCGAGAGGTGGAGGAGAAAGGAGGGGGACCAGAAATTAAGAGGAAGGGCCTGAAATTATCGATATATGTTGTTTTGTAACTATTCGTTTACTCACTGAACTGATAAGCGACGTTTAACTGTTGATACGTTTCGTAAGTAAATCGCGTGCTCAAGTAGGATAGACTGTGCGTCTTATAACCTAATAGAACGGTTATTGAAAAGTCGTCGGCCGAAGAAAGCCTTGGATTCTCGGCGTATCGCTAACTGCGGTGACGCTGCGCCACTATGACTGGGCCCTCTCTGATAATCTGGCTAGCATCGGCTAGATGGCGATGAACCATGTAAATTCACATGTGTCTTTCTTTTATTGTATTTATGTTACGCCTATCTTGATCCTCTTACGTGGGGGGAAATTATGTTTAATGGGGATATATAAAAAGTATTATGGTTATGTACTACCTGTCTGTTTATATTTCTCGAAACTGCGTAGAAGGAAGCGTGAGGCTATTTCATTCGCACAGCGGTATGATTAGCAATGTAGCAAATGGCTTAATAGCTAGCCTGCTAAAGCGCTAGCTGCTTCTTACATCTATTGTCACAATTCTATACATTACACGGCTAGTAAGATTACATTTGATTAATGAGAAACTCGATCGTCACTTAAATCGATGCTTCGTTAAATAAAGTGCTGGCCCAATGAACCACTTATTGTTAACAATGGCATGTTTAAAAGGCTAGCTAGCCAACCGGGCTTGCGTTATGTCTGGTACCTTACAATACAGGGGCCGAAGGAATTGCATAGGACGGGTTCTGTACCGTAGCAGATTACGGTGAAAGCTACACAATTGGCTGGTACATTAATAAAACAGTTCAATCAAGACAACATAAACCTGGCTTTACCGTTATAGAACATGTATTATAAGTATTACAGTAATTATGTAGGCTAGATAGACAATGTAGTCGTACGTAAATGTTTTTTTGTATTTGTACTAGATGGAAAAAAGCATGATCAATAATGCAATAGGGCAATATAACATACTCACCAGACTTAAATTAATATTTACCAGACTTAAAACTAAAACAATTTAAACTATCTTCTAGAGACGTTTTTCATGGTTTTATAGGATCCATATGCACAATCCCTGTTGAAATATATAAATTAAGTTTTCAAATTACAATACATTGTCAATATAAAATATATTCGTCAGCCATAACTTTAACAGTCTAATACACTATAATTATCATTTTAACATGGTAAAGAAAATAAATGTTTCCAGGTTTGCAGGACCAAGATCTCATGCCAGCGAGTTCTAAAAGTCTCACCTGGATTTTGTGTGTGTGTGTGTGTGGCTGTCTCAGTGTTACTCACTAACCACTCATAAGGTCGGGATGGCAGAACAGTGGGCGGGGTACCTGTCAAAATGAATGTGGCTAATTGACAAGTGCCCCCACATATACCCCTCCCCCTCCTCTACCTATCCTCACACTTCCATGTCTAATAATGCTTCGGTGTGTGTCTTTTTGTGCCTATATTTTGTGTGTGAAGGAGTGTTCCTGCGCTCACTGTGCCAATGTGTGTGTGTGTGTAGCTCTAATACTGGTTTTTCCCCTCACCCCTCAATGCCCCTTTCCCAACCTTTTTCCCATCTTTCCTCCTCCCGTTTTCTCCCCCCACCCTTGATGGTTACACACCTTTTTCCTTTATCAATACCTGTGTTCTGTCTCATCTGGGGTATCTCTTTTGTGTTCTTTCTTGGTTCCATGGGTCTCGTTCCTCCTCCTCCTCCTCCCCCCCCCTGCTCTGGCCACCTTCCGCCCGATCCATCTGCCCATCTCCTCCGTTGACCTCCCCCCGCACTCCTCTATCTCCTACACATCAACCCCCCCCCCCTCCCTTTAAGTAGGATATATGCTACAAAAGGAGGGGAATGACACACTTCACACTGATAACTTTGTTTTGTCATGCAAGAGCATGAGCAGGTCAAAGCAAATATTTACATGCACTTTTTAGAAGAATTAGTATAAACACATTTTGTTCTAATGCATTAAACAGAAATAACCCCCCTTATGTTTGCATCTTGTGAAATAAACCTGCTTAATTTAGACAGTGCTCAACCAATGTCAGTTACACTGACATTTTCTCATACAAAACACTGGAACACCTGAAATAACAATGCAAGATGAGTTGGTGAGAGCGGGAGAATTACCTGCCGATTCAGGCACTCCCTCCTCACAGCACAGACAGACGATAAGACCGAATAGAAGAATATCATGCAAATAGAAGTCAGACCGCAGCACAACACGCCCATGAGGACATTTTCCTGCCCAGAGAGATCCCACACAGTTCAATCTAAAGTGCTAGAGCCATCAGTCTGAAATAGAAGCCCCCTCAAGGTGCCGGAATCTTGGAGATAGCGCCAGCCAGTTATTCTGCTCAACACCTCAGTAACTCCAGGAGAAAGCACAACAATTTCATAGAGTTGATGATGACCCCAAGATAATCCCAGTTTGCCCATAACATGCTTGTCCTCAACCATAAAGAATCACATCCTTTAAAAGTGTTTACTGGGATGGGATGGGAGTAAAGATCCAAATCCGGTCTCCTTAGACAGTGAGATTCCTGTATGTATTTTCATTCTTTCATTCTAAAAATCTTATGTTACAAATATGTGTTTTCTTTGAAGAGAATGTGGAAAAGAAGGGTGAATGTCAAACCCCACGGCCTGGAGAGTATTTGCGGTGACATTAAAGTTGTCTTATTATCTAGGAGTTTTGTGGGAAGAGAGAGGGAGGTGTTGCTTATTGTGTTCCCGTTGTGGTCTCTGATCACAGAATGGCCCTCCACTACTCCTTGATACCCTAAATATATCACATCCTTTCAACTGCTGAACCACAACCAGGACAAACAGGTCTCGTTATTTTCATGTGTGCTGCCTTGATGTTCAATACTTAATAATGATTAATATACACAGATACTAAAACCTTACATTTTTTGCGCTTGTTTTTAAAATAAGGACATGCATAAATAATGCAGATTAGGCTATAATAATGCCATTATAGTGCTAGAACAAATTTAAAAGCATAATAAATTAAATGGTAACTAATAAAATATACATATATAAATACATCCAATATTGTTTTAAATATAATTCCATCTAGTTAATTGTTTTGATCGAGTGGCCTAGTTTTATTAATCCCACCTAAAAATATAACCACAATCCATGAAGATCAAGAATGATATTGATATTCAACAATATCATGGAAAAACATTCAGAGATTATTCACTTTTTTGCAATACTGAATTGTAAATGTTAAGCAAACATATGAAATATACTGGAGGATAAATGTTCTTCACATAACGGTAGGCAGAGCTTGAAGTCAATTTGTCACTATCACATGCTATTAGCGAGAATCTTATCTCATGTGAGCCTTTGATATAGTGTTAACGACAAACAGTTTAGTGTTGTGAGGGATCCAATTGATTTCTATTTAAAGATGGCTGCACTTAGATTAGAAGTCATTTTGTCTAATGGGCTGCCATTATTTTTACAATACATTGAAAATGTGCTTAATTGCAATGCAACACAATGACCGGATTGGTAAACACATAATACAGACTTCAGCAACACCTTAAATGAGTCAGGATAAACACATAATTAATGTGAATAAAGTTAATATTTCCTTGTGGTTTAAATATGTGACCTATTTTGAATGTTGTGTTCTCAAAATATATTCAATAAGTGCCAAATTAGTTGTGCAGTTCTGTAATCATTCTAATTATACAGTCTTTATTGCTCCTTAGGGCAGAATTTCAAGTCTTTGTCATTGGGAATTATGTTGGTGAAAAACCAAAATATTTACTCTACCACAACCTAAATATTACACATATCAAGAGGAATTCAGGAATAATCCTCTCATAGAGCACAGTATTAACTTAATCACATTAGTGGAAATACTATTGATAGTTGGTCATGATCCTTAGTGAGAAAACCTCTA
>JAODOY010000002.1:1882536-1894858 GCA_025399855.1 Forbesichthys papilliferus | reverse complement strand
ATTTTCTCCATTGTATAAAGTCTAATAAAACAGGAATGTATTAAGAATAAAGGGGCTTTAGCAAGTTGGCGCAAGTCCGTTCAATCAATCGCTTCTGTTACTGCAGGCTATGATCCTCAAAGGATTCATACAATGCTAGTTACAATACGCAGACAAATCATGCTTTAGGCGAGGCTCATCACAAACAAACATCAATGTAAAATGGCACTAGTAGAGCCGTGGTGTTTTGCTGTAAGATATTACTTAGCAAACTGCTGTCTTCCCTCCTATTTTTATTATTCTTGTCCTTAATTATATTTTCTCCAGCTGGTTAGATGGTACAGACACAATGCAGCACAGTTTGCTTCCATAGACTATTATCCTGTTTCCTGACATTAAGATACAAAGGCATTTCTCTTAATTTTTGGAATTATGTAATTGGGCTTTATTTTAAGCAAGTTCCTGTCAAGCTAAAGTACATTTTGTCTTTTTTTTTCTGTTTTATGATTTAAAGCAGTCCAAAATCACTACACACAAACACTACAGATTAGGCTTCACAAAGTTTTAGGCATTTGTTTACATGGCATTTGTTTACATGGCTACATGTTTTAACTCTCGTAAATTACTCTTCCTCAGAAAATAAGAGAACACTAAAGTCAGATCAGTACCTATAAGTGCCACACAAATACAGGGAACTATCAACTTTCAGATTAAGTGTTTTTTTCTTTCTTCTGTTTTTGTAAATAGTTATTACTTTGCTATTTTACGTGGTTTGCTTGTTGGCCACCCTGGGCTATTGGCAAATTCAGGCTAATGAAGCCATTAATCTAAAAATGTAGAGTACTACTTGCTTTTTTAATCAATCGCAAACTATTGTTGAAGTTTAATGACTTATACAGTTATTTGCGATGAGATGGTGGTATTGCTTTAATGTGTGTATTACAGCTGTTTTGTAAGACTAGGCTGTGTGCATGTGTTGGCTACTGACCACAGACGCTCAACATTTTCTCGTATTACTTCACGCTTGGGGATGCACTTGCTGGTATCCAGGGAAAATGTGACTTCACTTCCTTGGCAACGCTTTAACGGGAACATGTTTGTAGGTTTGAGTGTCAGCTTTTCCAGTAGGTCCAGCCTTTGATCCTTGCTGTACAACAGTTGAAAGTAAAAAAAATATATATAAAAATGCCACCTTCTCATGAATGTGAATTTTCTATTGTATGTATTCTATGTAAGACTAAACCTTTTCTCCTGCCTCTATAAACTCTCTCTCTCTCCTGCCTCTATAAACCCTTTCTCTTCTCTCCCCTGCCTCTATAAACCCTTTCTCTCTCTCTATTGCCTCTATAAACCCTTTCTCTCTCTCCCCTGCCTCTATAAACCCTCTCTCTCTCCCCTGCCTCTATTGTTTTCCACTTTCCCCACCTCCCACTATGGCCATGCTCCCCCCTCGCTTACTGTTTCCATCCTCCTGTCACTCAACGTGCCCTCCCCCAATCCCCTCTCTCCCAGGGTGTGGGAAGTGACGTCGGGGGAGGTCCTGAACACCCTGATACACCACAACGAGGCGGTGCTCCACCTGCGTTTCGCCAACGGCCTGATGGTGACGTGTTCCAAGGACCGCTCAATCGCCGTGTGGGACATGGCCTCGCCCACCGACATCAGCCTGCGGAGGGTGCTGGTGGGCCACCGGGCGGCCGTCAACGTGGTGGACTTCGACGACAAGTACATCGTGTCGGCTTCGGGCGACCGCACCATCAAGGTCAGCGCAGCCTCACGCTGCTTACGCTGTTGGGAGTTGTGTGTGTAAACTGGGCGTGCCACTGCGCTGTGGCGTTATTTGCACGCCCTGCTCAACAGAAGTATTAACCTTAAGTCTTGCATTTCAGGTCAGTTTAATGATGTTGGTGTCTAGTGTTCTCTTTGAAGGGCAGCCATACACTTGTGCCCAGGCATGCTACATTGTAGTGCTTTTCACACTGCGTAGTCCTAGCCGAGGGCTAGCTAAACCGGGGCCATACCGTTCACACTGCGTAGTCCTAGCCGAGGGCTAGCTAAACCGGGGCTATACCGTTCACACTGCACTTCTATTAGCCCTGGAGTAACACCCCAGTATGTTGGCGAGCCGTAACACCCTCCGCTGTGTTCTCTCTTCTGGACAGGTGTGGAGCACCAGCACGTGCGAGTTCGTTCGCACGCTAAACGGCCATAAGAGAGGCATTGCCTGCCTCCAGTACAGAGACCGTCTGGTGGTCAGCGGCTCCTCTGATAACACTATCAGGTGTGTGTGTGTGTGTGTTAGGGCTGGGCGATGTATCGATATTTAATTTCTATCTGTACATTTTCAAAGGAGACTATTTATGTTGTAGTTATATTTGCAACTTTTTTCAGAGTAGCCAATGAGAGAGCAGATACTGAGTCACATGCTCAATTTCTGTTTCTGACAAACGGATACAGGTAGCCAGCTAGTATTACAAGGTACCCTGTAATCAATAACAAATGTGGATTACATTGAGTGAACTGTCATTATAGCTGCACTATTCACAACCTCTCTGGATATACAACTACAATTAAATCGCTAAAAATAAAAAAGTCACTTTTTTGTTGGGTTTCCAGTTTTTTTTTTCTCCTCCTGAACATTTAACCCACTTTATAGAAAATACCTCTGTCTGTCTGTCTGTCTGTCTGTCTGTCTGGTCTTGTCTGTATTCAACATAAATATATCGGGATATGATTTTTTGTTCCATATCGCCCAGCCCTAGTGTGCGCCATTGCATCATACCATGAAAACCACACCCACCAGGGGCGAAACGGTGTGCTCAGTGCTTTGCATTGCATTGAGCTAGGGCTGGACAATCTTTTTTTTTAAATTTAAACATGCACACATGTTGGCCGTATCGTCCAGCCCTACGTTAAGCAAATGTAATTTCTGACTTCTACAAAAAACTGAAACGTTCCTAAAAGCTGTTGTGACAGGATGCACTACCCACGAGGTGAACAACCTCAATCTAAGTTGAAATGAGTAGTAGAGAAGGAGAACGTGTTGTATACAGGAAATGGATTGCATTGAAACGATGCCTGTGTAGACACAAACCACCAATGTATGCCAAATGCTTTTCCTGCTAAAATATTAGTTATTTCACCATGCTAAATTATTGTTTTGGCACGCTATGTCAACCAGTCACCACACGTAGCAATATTGAGTGTTAGGATCTCTCTATGTGCTTTTCTATCCATAGAAATACTTCTAGATTGTTTTTGGTTTGACAGGTTCTGAAAACTTAGTTCAGGGTTCTTTAACTTGTGGGTAGTGCATACTGTCATAACTGTTTTAGGTAGGTTAGCATTTTTGGTCGAGTCAGATACTAGTTTAGCTTAACGCAATGCAAAGTCAATGGAGAGCTGTGGCATGTTTCTCTGCTCCCCCACCCCCCCACATAATGTGCTCTGTTTCTATGCTGTGCTGCCCTCCTCACAGGTTATGGGACATTGAGTGCGGCGCGTGTTTGCGGGTGTTGGAGGGCCACGAGGAGCTGGTGCGTTGCATTCGCTTCGACAACAAGAGGATCGTCAGCGGGGCTTATGACGGGTCAGACGCACAAACACACCCATACACAGAAAGTGTGTTGGTGGTGATTCTGTATCAGCCTGACCTCTTTGCTTCGCTCTGCAGCAAAATCAAAGTGTGGGACCTCCAAGCGGCCCTGGACCCCCGAGCCCCCGCCAGCACTCTATGTCTGCGCACACTAGTGGTGGGTGTCTGCCCAGCACGTTACCCTGAGACCCCACGGGTCCCCTCTTTCAATATGGTTAACGTGTGCGTGTGTGTGTGTGTGTGTGTGTGTGTGCCCGCGTTCAGGAGCATTCGGGCCGGGTGTTCCGCCTGCAGTTTGACGAGTTCCAGATCATCAGCAGTTCCCATGATGACACCATCCTGATCTGGGACTTCTTGAACGTCTCGACCAATGGGCAGTCAGAGGGGCGGTCCCCCTCTCGCACCTACACGTACATCTCCAGATAGCAGGTACATGCTCACTCACTGTAACACAGGTGTTGGCAAATACGTTTGGCTGTGGGTAAATGTTTTTTAAATGTGGGCCAGAATGTACCTGCAATGTAAACACAAAAAAAGGTCCCTAACAGTAGCCTACTGTAGTTTGTGATATACACATTCTTGCTAACTAGCTCAAATCCAAACCATAGCATTACGCTTTGCTTCACACTACATTTTGACATGTGATGCGCGGAGCGATACGGGTGATACGAGTGGTATTTACCACTTTGCTTATGTTCCTGTTACGGAGCCAGGGCTGTGTAAAAGTATCAGATAACTTTTTTTCATCAAGCACAGAGAACAGTAAGCTAGCGAAATGAGGAGATATTTGTTGAATTTGACAGTGTATTCGCTTACATTTAGCTTGCATTAGCCTTTTAATTGATTCGTGCAGCAGTTCTCTTTCAAATGAGAGCAGTCACTGCCTGCCTGTGAGTACTGTGCACTCAATCGATCACTCTATAGTGCCGCAGCCATGATGACAGAGATACATGCATGCGTAACTCCATTAAAATATAGTTCGGTGGTTCACTCACCAAGGCTGACTTTAAGTCAAATCTGTTAATTCCAGTTTTTCCACATCTTAATGAATGGTTTAAAACCTGGATGTATTAAAACTTCTTTGTTTGTATTATAGCCATTGCACATGTGGAAGACTGTGTCTTAGTTTATCAAACTTGAGAAAAATTCACGAACAAGCTCCTGCAATGCCATTTAAATACTTGGATGCCCTACTTTTTTTTTCTTTTTTTTTTAAATCATACCCCGTTTGTAAACTCAAGTAAGCCTAATAACCGCAGGGCTGCGGACAGTTTGCAAAATCAACTTATAATATAAATATATATAATCGTTTGCAACGGTTTTATTTCCGCTATTCCGGTCATGTGATTTGTAAATCATAAGCCTACATTTATTTAACATAGACGACTTTTGAATCGTTCATGTCTTGTCATACAGTCGATGCATAATACTCAACTAGGCTTACCCATGGGCTTGCTTTGGCATCCAATAGGAGTCGCCACTGTTCAAGCATTTTCTTTTTACTGTGTATGGTATAGAAGCTATGTTGTGGCCTACGGGGCCGCCATTTACCGATGTGGCAAGTGATCAACGCATCGCTGAGCACTTGTATAGCGAGCAAGCCACACGACAGCAATATCATTAACGGTTTTGATTATTTTTGTCTGTCCAAAGGTGGCGCCACCCACCGTACCCTTTCTAGGAGGCTCCCAGGGCTGATTGGCTGATGGGCTTGTCCGTCGTGGAAGGGAGCCCATCCCTTCTCCTTCCTCCTCGTCATCTCTCTGTCCACTGCCCCACAACCCCCCCACCCCCCCATCCAACAGACTCTCAGGCCCGCCCTATAGCCTGCCGACTCGCCCCCCCGCCTTTAACACGCATACATACACGCATACATTCATGCAACCCACCCACAAATACTACAGAGACCACGTTTCCTCCGGAGGCGTATATTCTGCTACTAATTTATGTTGTGTAAAGTACACTGACAGTATTAACGTGGACCTTTTAACTTACGTCAACACCCCCCCCCCCCCCTTCCTCTCCCCCGCCAAAACCAGCCTCCGCACATACTGGACCCCACAGAAATAAACCCCCTAAACGAATGCATATTTATATTAGACATATTACCATGCACCTGCAGTGGCCCAGTTGGACCGTGGACGACCCCCAAGCTGTGACGCAGGAGACAGAGACTCTTAACGCAGCTCTCCAGGACGGACGGACAGACGGACGGAAGGACGGATGGATGGACGTTTGAAGGGAGTTGAAAGGGGGATGTTTGGGGGGGGTTGGGAAGTCACCCCCATATCAGACCCGCCAACCCCCTTACACTTATTATTTCTCTCCTCCCCTCCCCCCCCCCCTTCCCCTTACACACAATGCGCGCGCACGCACACACACAGGTGCACGTGGGATGGCGGGGGGGTGGGGGGGGGGATAGACGTGCACGCTCTGGTTTGCACCCGTGTGTTTGTGGCCGTGGAACCCCTGCGAAGAAGAAAACAAAAGGGCAGAGGAGGGCCAGCGAACGAACAGACATGCATGAGAGGTTGCCGTGGATACGGCATCCCGGTTCACCTTTGCTCTTTTTTGATTGTTTTTTTTTTTAGTTTTTTTTTTTTAACGTTCTTAATTTTTTTTTTTTTTTTGTATTTTCTAATTTTATTTGAATAATTTGGTTCTTAGTACAAAAAATCCTAGTGTAGTTTTTTTCTTCCCTCGTTGTCTGTCTCTTTTCTCATCTTCCCTCTCTCACATCCCCCCCCCCCCATCTCATCTACGTGCTTGCTTTGGTTATGAGAGAAGCTGGAAATTGAGCTCAAATTTAGCTGTAAACGGAGTTGTCTTGTCAAAAATTGTGTTGTATATTAAAAATGATTTTTTAAAGAAGAAAATGACCTTATTGTGAATAAAGTACTTGACAGTGGTGGAGTGTTGAGCCAGCTGTAACACGAATGGCTGTCGTAACTGTGCATTTATTTTTGTGTGTGTTTGTGGTACTGTTTGCATGGCGAGGGTCTGAATCTGGGGAATGAAAATGGTTCTAGTATACAGCCTGTCCCACAGAGCTGTGTACCATAGTGCAAACATTATGTTTTGGTTTCTTTGTTTTCTAAGAGGGGATCAAAAGCCCTATTTTTCTAAAGATGTAAATAACTAGTGTAGTAAGCATGTTTATATTTATAGAGTATCAAGGCAATGCCTTTCAAAGTGATCTTATTAAGAGCTGTCACGATTTTACACACGTCTTACGTTTGAGAGGTAAGGTGAGCAATATAAGTCTAGTTAGTCTGAGGCAGTGGTTAAATGAAGCGACGGTTGCAATTGATGCGGTTATCTAATGTCAAATGTAACGTTACAGCATATGGCCGCTAGGTGGAGACATTATTTCAAGTTTATTCTGTGTGTGAAACTGCTGAGATGTCAGCCATGGCTATTTAGAAACGAGAATGGAGCCTGAACAACCTGTTACATTACACATTGTAAACACCATGACCCTGAAGGAGAACCCTATATTTAGCATGATTAAAAGGTTTTTATTATGCAAAAGCTCGGGGTTATGCTTTGTGAACCATTACTACTTTACAGTAATGGATGAAGCTGTCTTGTTATTGTACAGTGTCCTCTAAACTGGGAGTGGAGTTGGCCTGTGCATGAATCTGCTCTGCTACATTTCTGGGTTCATTTCAGTGTAGTAGAATGTTTAAAATTCTGGGAAGAAGTTATGTGGAATGGATGTGTGCTTGGTGAAGGACCATTAATATGTGTGTGTGTGTGTGCACGCGCTGGATATGGGTGTGTGTGCTTCCTCTGGGTCTATGGGATTTTGGCCCATAATTCCTGGAGCTCTCAGGTCACCGCTCCGTTCTCACGCACATATTTGGCATTCCTTCCTCGACAAGATTACCATACACCTTCCACTCTGGGTTTGGCTCCGCGGAATATTTCCATCATTCCCGAGTGGAATGGCAGCGACGTTCCCTCGGCCTCCACCCCATTTTCTCCTCCCTAACAACCACCCCCCCCCCCCCCCTTCTCCCTCCCCCCTTTTAGATTCCTGCTGCCTTTGAATCCTCTGGTACAGCCCATTTCTTTTTTTTTTTCCCCTGAGTCAGCTGTTTGTGTCTGCACACATGATTGGGTCATTTGGCACCGACATCTCCTCAATGACCTCCTGCTAGGATGGGGGTGCGGGTGGATGTTTGAGGGTGGAGGGAGTGGGGGTTTACGAATAGCGTGGAAAAACAAGTGTGTGTGTAGCGCATTGTAATGACTCTGTCTTACACCTAACACATGGAGCGAATTGTTATTTGGAACTGCCATAGCACTTCACATTTGGGTTCAAAGGGGCACTGTGACAGGACAGCCAAAACATGCTTTAAGTTTCTCACGCAATATAAAAATCTAAAATGTAATTCGAAGAACTCAAAAGCCAGCTCGTCCATCAGACATTACGTTAACATTTCCCTACATAATAAATGACCAAAGCCTTTTTTTTAAGCCAGTGGCACAAGACACATGAATACTAATGTAAATGTTGATGGGTAACATCTGAAGCATCCTCTGCCCCTGCCCTGTGCGAGTTAAGTAGAAATACAGAACCACGTCGTTCGAGAAACATTGTCTTTTGAGTGTTGCACCTCATGCAGATGATACTTTTTTAAAGTTTTTTTTTACAAAATAACTTCTCTATATTCTGTCGTGGCGGAAAACAAGGAGAAGCAATGCAGAGAGGCTTGAAGACACCACAAAAATGTTTCTGTAAAGTTTACTTAGTCGAGAGACTGCTGAACACAACTGAAATAAATAAATGAAATAATTTTATCATAACAATTATAGTAACCATAGTAAGATTGCTTATTTAAGGTTTTTGTCTTTTTTATATATATATATATATATATATATAACTTTCAATAAATTGTTCCCTTTAATAATGTTTTCTTCTGCGTATGTATGAGACTTTGGTGTGTTCCACTGAGGGTCTTGGTAGCAGCGTTCTGTATCCATGGTTTCACATGGGAACATCATCCCCTGGGTCGTTTCTATAGCGATGCTGATAGCACAAGGCACACTCGTCTCGCTGCAACCCCACCCATCCCCCCTCTCGTCGTGCCATTGCACCTATAAGCTAAGGGGGGGGGGGGGGGTGTCCGGGGGGGGGGGTGCAAAGGTGGAGTCATGTTGCAGGTCCCTCAGTTGTCTTTGGTCAGTTGTTTGGTTGGTCTGCTGTGATTGGCTGGCTGCTGGTTCGGGCTTCATGCAGCTGGCTGTGCTACATTCTGTCTTATTTTCTTTTTATTTTACATTTTATTGTTTTAAAACCTTCAGTCAGTTGTCAGGGGTTCGTACAGAGAGTGTATTGGGCCTCTACAGAGTGCCTCCATCATAGAGCGTCACTCATGGTTTTGGTGTCTTAAAACACACACACACATCTCACCCACTGCCTTTTTGATTAATACATTCATTCAGTAACTTCCCTCATCCATCCCTTGATCTCACAGGTTTCCACCAGTAAAGCAGGGAGACAGAGGGAAGTGTGTCAGTCTGTTAAAAGTCCCATTTCATCTTTGCAGTTAATTCCGTCCTTTAGTTCACTCCGCATTCTTCCTTCTTTGTTTTTCTCTCGTATTCTTTCAACATTCCCTTTTTCTATATATATATATATATATATATGCTAAGCACCCACTCACTAGTTAATTCAGCCTTTTCCCACACGTCCTCCGTCTGTATGGTCCAGTTGTAGTAATCCCATCCTAGACAAACAGCCTGTCAGGAACACAAGAGGTGCAGGTCTCGTGTTTCTTTTCTTTTTCTTTTTTTTGGTCTTTTTTTGTGGTTGTAAAATGTAGGTCCGGGGATTCAGTTTGGCTGCCATTCAAGGGTCCTGTCAATATTTTGTGGCAATGGAAGAAAAAGCTGACCAAGCCCCTTTGAGCTGCTATCCAAAGACCATTTCTTAAAGTACATAGTCTTAGTCGCAGTCATTGTCATGCTAGCTTGATCACTTAGTAGTGGCAAAGTAGCAGTAGGTGCCAAGGTGGTCATGGTGTTCCTGGCGGGTGGCGGCCATTTGTTGTCCCCGTGTGGGGAGCACTTCAGCGGGGTGCAACAGCAGACGAGGACGGTTGGAAAGCCATTTAAAACGGCTGTAGTCAAAGCTTTGGCGTACGTATGGAAGAGTGGGCGTCAGCGTTAGCCGCTACTAGCGAGGCCCAGTGGCACGCACCCGCTTGCTCCGCTTGCTCACTGTGGTGAAACGGAAGGGCGTGGTCAAGTCGGGCTGCTCCCCCGGCGGGAAGCGCTTCATGAAGTGCACGTCCTGCTGGTTGGGCAACGTGTGTGGCCCGCGGCGGGGGCGCCCGCGCTTGGTGAATCCCACGTACCAGCCGGCGTGGCTCGCCGACATCAGGGCCGTGTAGTGGTTTTCCAATACCTTCTCCACGAAGACGCAGTCGGCGCTCCGATTGCTGGCCTTCTGAAAGAGAGGATTTGTGCACACACAAGAAAAAAGAGAGGCTGGTCAGTAGACTATATTTTTAGGCAGCTATTGCAAGCTAATATTTTACGAATTTTACAAAAAGTGTAGGCTTTTAGCTGCTAATAAAGCCTACACTTGACAAATTCATCAAATATCGCCTCACGTTTCACTTGCTTAAGTTCTGTGTGTGTGCTGAAGAAATTACCGGGTATTTCTACACAGCCTTGGCTCCATAAAAATCAAGTAACAAACACCGCTCACAACAACAATGCCCAGTTGTTATTCGTGATGCATTGCAGTGTGAGGGGCGGAGCTTCTGTTTGTTTTGATTTTAGCTGGAAGTTAACAAGCATTCTCGAGAACCAACCCTGCCTTTAATGTATTAATATATTCAGCAACCACAGTGGTGGTTGTCTCTCATAGAGACTTGAGATGAACATCCCAGTGTTCATAAATGTCATAGAAACACTGATGGAAAACAATAGCAAGCGTTTTCGAGAATGACTGACTAAGCCTTTAATAGTTGGAGTAACTTTGATACAGATGTTCCTAAAAACAGTTCTCACCTTTCCCACCAGCTTGCCACGGCGGTTCATGCACAGGTAGAAGTTGGTTTCTTTGCCACGGATTCTCACCTGGCTACCAAAGGTATCAGCCTCCACTACAAGCTGGGCTTGTGAAGGGACAGACAGATATACAGACAGACATTAGAGCCATAGAAATGGAGGCCATGGGCAGACAGACATGTGAGCTCAAATTGGGCTTCTCAAACTTGTTAAAATACAAGATTTCTTCATTAAACCAATGTGTTGAATATGTATTTACCAATGCATGAAGAAATGAAATGCTAAATGCATATTGGTGTTTCTGGTGTTCTGAAAAAAGTTTTCAGAGTTTCCTAAATTAATCTGGAAAATATCCAACTGTAATTAACCCTCGCGCTGTCCTATGGGCCAAAATGACCCGGTGCATTTGCCAGTAGAGGGCAGCAACCACAACACGGACATATGACATTCTGCGGTTTGCTCTCTCTGCTGCTAGTCTGCTGCAATGCCTAGGACAGCACGAGGGTTAAGAATGATTAAAACTATATCGACAAATATACCATTTTTGATTAACATTGATTTTTATAAAGACTCCATGTGTGTGGGCACAGATAACATGGTAACGGCATAAACAAGAGGCCAAGAAGAGTTCAGGCTCCCAGCAAAGCAGTCTATCAACCAACATGGAATGCGACTTGAATCTTTAAGCAGAGCCATCACATTCATGGTGGATCACAACTTTAGAAAGTCTAGTAGCTGTTAAATGTGCTGGTAAATCACAGGCAGATGTAAATGTCTGGTAGGGCAGATGGTTGTCAGATAAGCCTTATAACTGTGTCTCACACACAGTTATAAGACCGCTGGACACAGATGGGCCTTGTAAAACAGATAACAACCAAAGCTGTCGGGATCATGGTGGGATACGAGAATACGTGTCAATTTCCCACCCACACATTATACTACACTGCAAAGTTCTTTATTTCTGTATTTTATTATTGAAGGACAATTCTTCGATGAACAGCTATTTTGGAAATGTTTCTTTATTGAACCAAATGGCTTCACCAATAACTTTGAGAAAACAAAAAAGGTTCCTAAGAAAAACTTTTTTTTTTTTTTTTTTTTAACGTAATGCTCTGAAAGGTTCTTGATTGTACTAAAAGTTAATATTCTATCAGGCAGTACTTTGAAGAATGCTATGTGGCTCCATGGTCTGTCTGTGTGCTGAGTCACATACCTAACTACACATCTTCAGAGAGTAGCGGTGCCTGTTGAAAAATGAATCCCTAAAATGGTTCCTACATGACCTTTGTCAACAAAGGGGTCAAAGAAATCAATATCTGTCTCTCTCTTCCTCTTCCCCCAACTCTTATTTCCTCCCAGCTCTGGTTTACATTCATATATCCCCCCCGCTATACATATCCTTTTGTTATGTCCATTATGATGATGTGGGCTCGTCCTATTCTGAGGTATCTGTCTGTAGGGAGATGGGGTAGACTGGTGTGTGTGTGTGTGTGTGTGTGTGTGTGTGTGGGCACATCGAGACACACACACACACACACACACACACACGTGTGAATAGAAAAGAGTGTAACACAAGCCCCATTTCAAGCAGACAGTGAAATCTGAACAGTGGCTTTATGGCTTTCTTCTGCCCATTGATTCACTATGGGTTAAGAATGGGCTCAGGCGTCATGGCCAGGGAGTGGGGGATGGATGGATGGGTGGAGGGAGAGAGGGAGAGAG
>JAODOY010000002.1:1867234-1878463 GCA_025399855.1 Forbesichthys papilliferus | reverse complement strand
TTTGGAATTAAACTCTAATAGCACATGCCCCCCCCCCCCCCACCTCCCTCGCACCCTTCTCTAGCACCCCCCCCACATGCGCGCGCATACATACTGTACATATGCGCAGCAGAGTTTAAAGGTACAGTTCTTCATTCTTGCTAATGCTAATGCTAACTTCAAACTCAAATAAATAAAAATGCCTCTCCCTTAAATGATACAGGGTGCTGCTCCCAGAAGCTCCACTTCCTCCACCCCCCTCCTTCCACAACATGTGGACACACATTGCGAAGCCAGGAGCATTGTTGTTGTTCTAAGAGTTGTTTGCCACTTTTGGAGCCAGGGCTGTGTAGAAGTATCAGATACAAATGTTCAGATCGAACACAGAACAATTAAGTAGCGGAGTGTGAGGATATATTGGGTGCTATTAGCTTACTATCACTTACTAAACATTTAAAACTGTGAATTCCAGGTTTTACTCAGATGTGTACATTTAAAAGAATGTATCGAAATTAGTCAATATTGAATACAAGTGAATGTAAAGTCCAGCATGTACCTCGAAGACTTTTATTGTTCTGTGTGAGAAAGCTGGCCATAAACTGCACACTGTGAACACTCCCTTGATGTTTGAATGTCTGAATTAGAATAAATTACAGTCGTTTAGATCAATTCTCAGTACAACATTACCATTTTCCTGTCACCAAATATCTAGTATGAAAAATGAGATGCCCGAAGCTGCATCACATTTCATGGAAGAGAGCCACTGTTTGGAGATTATTTTGGACAGATAAATGTAATTCTGAGCTTTAAAATCGGATCGGGATTTAGAAATGACTTTTCTCCCAGTGATGTTCCACATTAATTATGGATCGGTTGGTAATTTTCATTAATTACAGAGATGCTTGCAGTTAATCATAATTATGCTTTCTGCATATTTTCATGGTTATTTTCTGTTATCAGGGGTCGACAAATCAGTGTGTGTTGATAAGAAAAGGGTAACGCTGTGCGTGTGTGTGTGCGTGAGAGAGAGAGTGAATATAGAGAAAGTGTTTTCAAGTACATTTGTGTGAGTGACTGACATATCGTATGTGGTTGTTGATGTGTTTCCGTCTGTTAAAATGTTATATTGACCTGGCTTTCAGAGCCAAATATATGCATTAATATTCACAAAGAAAACAAAAACCCATTACGGTTAACTACCACACAATGTTCTGGCAACGTGCAGGTGGCTGTTCCCAAAACCGTAATCCCGGACTGGGTCTGTGATTGCAGTAGTTACTCCGCTTCCTTCTCATTAGCATATCTGATTACGCAAAGGATTTCTAAAAACTTTGCTAGGCGTTCCACATTCATTCAGCAAACAAGTAATCATTTTTATCCCAACCATAATCCTAATGATCATAATTAAATGATAACAGATAAGTGTAAAGCACTGCTTTCTTAAGATGCAGGTCAACAGAATTGATGTATTTAGTAATCTATATCGTATTGTGATTGCTGCTACACACAAAGCATGTAGCGGTTCACAGGGTTGATCTAATATGAAATCATTTCCATGTAATATCAAAAGAGTCTCATTCTGATTCAAAGTTAATCCATGCACGGTTCACAAGGAGATCAAATGACTTGTGATGACTGTGTGCAGTTTGATGGGCGCTTTGATAAGTTAAAGTGAATTAAAGTTCAAAATGGTATAACAAGAGCCTAATAAAATCTATCTGTCAGAGAGAAGTCTTTGCTCTGCTCTTCTGAGGTTGTTGGTGTGTGCCAGAATCCATTCAGGGGTTAATGGTTTCTGATGAACTCAAGGAAGCCTAAAAATGAAAAGGCGTCTCCACTGAGATGTTTATAAAAATCAATTAAAGCCGATTTTCTCTAAATCATCTGAAGAAAATGATAACGCCTGGCTAATCAAAAGAGGAGGGCTAGGCTACTGCAGAAGAAATCAAGTATAATATCCTTGCTCAAAGTTCTCATGGAGCCCACCATGGTTTAATTCTACAGTAAAACACAATTTCATGTACTGTTGTGTGTAGGATTACAAAATGGTGCCATCACATTCTAAAGGTTCCACGTTTTCAATTACACTCGTTTTGTAGATACGATTTTCATTGAAAAATGTTCTTAGTCTAGGACTATAGGCTTTTAAGCTATATTTGTGAAACTTGTGCATAATAATGTGTATGCAACAATCATAGAAACGCCCACAATTGGAGATAGGGCGCGATTTCAGAGAGGAACTCATCAATGTGGCTTTGCCAGGGACAGCAGTGATCTCTCAACAGGCCACAGACTCTGATCTTCCATCACACATGATATCGAGCTGCCCTCAAGGAGGGAATGCAGCTGCTTGTCCCCCCCCACACAAGACAACCTTCGTGCCTGGCGGTTTATTGGCAAACATCACAATGTGGGGAATTATCTCAAGTTGTGAAAGAAATGTTCTCCCTTGTTTCATTAATCAGCTCTGCGTAATCTCCCATTGCAACTTCACGGTGGCGAGCTCTGAATGAGCAGATAGCTGCAAGCAATACAGAAAAACAAGATGCAAAGATAATGGAGCATGTCAATGCAAGAGGAGGCAGACAAATGGTCTGCACGGACAGACCAGCCCACGAACACCGAATAAATAAACCAACTGGGGGGCACCTCATTTTAGATTGCATTTATATGATTCGCCCTGTTGCTGGTTTAGTGGATAGATATTGGTGCTATGTTGCAGCAGATTGCAGATGGCCCACACAGCTATTCTTGTTTTTAGGTTCATGTTGTAAGTCACGTGTTCATCCTCCTTGTATTTGCTAGTCTCATCTGAGATGACAATCATGAGTTATTTTTACTTTTGAGGATGACAGTGGATATGTTTTCAATCCTACACATGTGGTATTTGCTTTATTACTGTCAAATACATCTTAATGTATCTTTAAAATAAATATAATGTCAATTACATTTTCATTTAAAAAAAAAGGTGTCAAATGATTAAGTCACATGACGCTGGACCACTGTGAGACAGCCGTACAACTGAGCGCTGTAACATAGCGCTCATTGGGGCTACAGAAGACCACCAGGGCATTGGGGAACAGTCGCCTTCACAGCCTTCGGGGAGCAATTACGTGAAAAAAAACCCAAAAAGAAGAAATGAAAGGAAGAGAGAAACAGAACTCAAGAAGAGGCTGAACGGAGGCGAGCATCTTCACAATAAAGGACAACACTGCTATAGAAGTATATACTGTACTGTATACTGTGTGTGTGTGCATGAGAGAGAGATCTGCTGATGTCGGCACATTTGAAGCAACAGGCGGCAACATGGGACTGTCAGAGAGAGAGACAGAGAGATGGAGAGAGATGGAGAGAGAGAGAGAGAGGGAGAGAGGGAGAGGGGGAGAGCACTACACTACTAACACTACTAACTAGCACTACTTTATTGCTGTGGAGCCCCGAGAAGCACAGAACAAATTAACTGTTTTTGTTTTGAAACACGTGTGCATGTGCGCATTGTACCCATTGAATGATTTGACCCTGTGGAGAAGGGGGGGGGGGGGGGGGGGGGGGTGGAGGGGTGGGGGGTTCCCTGCCTGTGCATTGGCTTAAAGTTTTAGACACTTTGAACACTTTGGCCGTAAAAGCAATCCATCATGCCGATGACATACTGCGCAGGACTGGAGCTTTCACATGTGTCAAGTGCTGAGGATTGTGTCCAATTTGCTTATTCTGTGAGGTTTACGTTTGGATGGGCTTGCATCGGGGGAGGGGGGGGTGTCTATCTGGCACACGTGTGTGTGTGTGTGTGTGTGTGTGAGCAAGGGTGCGAGGCAGGTGGATTTTATTAATACCTGCAACAACATCAGATGTTGAAATATCGGGCCTTACATCGGTTTCTGTGATAGATATCTCTGCTCTGTTAATCACGGGCCAAGTTTAAACTGCTCCCCAATGTGTAAATGTATGAGACACTTAATAAAGGCCCTTTGATGACAGGGGGTCCCTTGGTAAAGCACTGCATACTTGTGTCAAGGAATGTGTACAGTGTGCCGGGCTTTGAAATGGGAACCTGTTCGCCACTTGTCTGCGTCTGGAGAGATGAGAGAATCGACAGCTGCGAGCGAGAAAGCGAGAGCAGGAATTAATTAGCCCCAGAGCCATTTGTACGCTCGTGAGCTACAGCCCCGAGATGAAGAGAGAGGCAAAGTATTGTTTTTATTAGCGGCAATGTTGGTGGTGTGCACTCTGAGCCCTTCTCTCACTTGGCGAGATGAATCCAGCAAATATAACAGTTTGCTTTCCCTCTCTGTACTGGAATCCATTGCAGCTGTTGTCGCTATACATAGCCCAGCTGAAGCACTGGAATAACTTTACTTTGACACTTTCAAGTTGGAGTGTTTTATGGTCCTTTGGACATGTGTCAGGGTGATTATTCATGCAATCCAGCTTGAAAAAAGAAGGAAAATGGTCCAGGTAATTACCTGCGTGTTCCATTTAGGCATTTTATTTTTTTGTTTTGTTATTAAGGAAGTTATTAAGGGCTTTTATGATGCGCTGTTTACAGTCATGTTTAATGCGGCTCCGTTTAATGTCACTGTTGTGGTTGTGCTAAATCCTGAATGCCTTTTTACTCCAGATACCATGACTGTGCCTATAAAACAAACCGTATACGCCACACAACGCATTAGGCTGACATCATTCAATCCTCTCGTGCAAAGCCATGCCAAAGGAATGCATTAGACCAAAAAAATAAAAAAATAAAAAAGGACATCAAACTTGGAAGCCGCTGTCATTATGCACCTGGTTCATTCATCAACATCATCAGAAATGCTTGACAGAACCTGATACATCCAGCCAGGCCAACTTTCCAAGAGTGTTTTCATTTTTTTAGTGTGTGGAGCCAGAGGTTAAAGGGGCTGTTTATTGTCATCTTGTTGCCTCAGACAATTGCTCCTGCCACGGAAAGAGGCATGGTCGGGAATGGGAATACATTTCATCAGGCAATGTGGAACTAACGCAAAAGCCGACATCTCGTCTCGTTTAACTCACATACACGCACACGTGCGCACACACACACACACACACACACAAACACGCGTGCGCACACACACATACAGGCACACGTGCGCGCACACACACACACACACATACGCGCACTCATACACAAACACACGTACGCACACACATATACACGCACACGTGCGCACACACACACACACGCACACATGCGAGCACGCACACACACACAAGATATGGTTTCACTTCAGTGGCAAACATTCTTTCTTGATAGAAAAAAGACGGTTAGACCCTTGTGATGAAAAGCGGACGTCCAGAAAAACTCAACTCTGCGGACGAAGCAAAAGTCGAAGCCGTCCCTCGTTAGTTGCTCGTTTGTCATTCTGTGTGAGAGAGATAATTGCTTTTGACCGGTGACGTTGTGCGTAACACACGGAGCCCTGTCTGAGCGGATGTTTCAGATTGATTACGGGATCTTGGGGTTGTGTGCGCAACAGTATGCTAGTGGGTGCTGCAGCTCGAGTGCCACGCGTTTCTGCCTGCCTGAGGCTCATGTGCGTTACAGGGTCATGTCTGCGGTATCCATGTGCGGTTGTGTAGGTGCTTGCGTCTGTATGTTAGAGGAACGGAGAGCGCACTCCGGGTCTTTCTGCTCGCGCCCTGATGCGAAACGCAGCTGTGGTTTGTGTTGGACGAGGCCTTCTGCTTCTTTTTTCCTTCTCCCCTTTCTCTCTCTCTCTCTCGCCCTGTTTTATGTTCAGGCACTCTGCGATGGAATCCATGAGCGGGCCAACCTTCTCTCCTGTCATCTTCTCTTCCACACCCCTTCTTTATGCTGCTCTCCTCCTCCTCCTCATCCACCTCTCCAGCAGTGCTGTTTCTCCTCCTCTCCCCCCTTGTCCCGCTCCTTCTGTACTCTGTACCTGCTCTGGCGGGCTCTCTAGCCCTTTAGCCTTACCACCGGGCAAAGGAGGAACTTATGAAACCCTTTAATGTGCTATGTAATTACCCTGGCAACAACTCCCGTCATTACTCATGCCAATAAACCACCTTTCGCATTGACATGTGAGCGAGAGAGTGAGAGAGAGAGAGAGAGAGAACGAGAGAATGATAGAGACTTTCCATTATTTACAAAATATAACCTACCCCCTAAATAATCTACTTCCACTCCCTACCCTCCCACCAACACTCTCGTCCCTCTCGACTCCCATATGTGCATCTCTCATATCCATGCTTTTTTCCTTGCATCCATACCTCCAATCTCTCATTCACCCCCACTCTCCCATGCCTGCTGGTGTTCCGTCCAGATGCCCAGGTGTTGCTCAATTACAGCATAGCTCCTTTTGCATTAACAAAGACATTCCTAAGACAATTTCTGGGCGGGCGGGAGAGAGAGAATAAAAGCACGATACATGTTGGAAACCGGGTGAATGGACGTAACATTCCTACAGTTGAGCGGTAGAAATTGAGCGAAGGAGGGATATGTGTGTGCGTGTGTGTTAGCGTGTACGTGTGTGTGTGTGTGTGTGTGCGTGTGCGTGCACGGGTGCGTGCGTGAAACCAAAATGACAGATTAATAGAGAGAGAGAGAGTGCAAGAGCAGGATGTATAAACCAGACAGACAGAAGCGTTCGTACTGTGTGTTGGCAGTGCCGGAATGGTCTTAAAGACGAGCTGTTGTTGAGTAATGCAAGAAATGTTTGTTTCCACATGCAATTAGCGTTTACGCACAAGCTCTTACATCACCGCCGCCCCGGTCGGGCACCCACCCACGCTATTACAGCCCCTACCTCCCACATAGCTATAGTTAAGCCCCCTGCCCCTGCTGTGCGATAGCACTTATGCTAAGTCCTCCAGTTTTCCCCATGTCTTTCCTGCTAATGCTCAAAGCCCTCTTACAGGCTTCACCTGGGGATCTCGACCCTAATACCCTTCACACACCTCCAGATCATCTGGAGCTTTGAGCCTCTTTGCACTCTCCTTCTCTCTGTCCTGGAAAAGCCCTCATTTGTAAGACAAATATTGTAACAAATTAGGCGGCAAAACAATGGGCGGGTGTCTGCCTGGCGGGTGTCTGCCTGACGTCAGCCTGCGATTCGTTAGCAAGCGCTAAGGCTAACGCGTTCCATATGGAAGCCTGCAGGGCAACCCCCCGTTGTCCAACCCCAACCCCAACCCCGAGGCAGCCCTGCACAGCTCAGCTACCATGGGGCGGAGTGCCCCCCCCTCCCTTCCCCTTCTTAATCCCAAAAATCTGGACCGGTCTTCTGATTGGATTCTGCAGCAGGGCCCCTGCCATTATGGCACCTTTAATTTGGACTTGTCACCCATCACTGGACACCTACCCCGGGCAAGCTGTGACCGTTTGTCCCCTTGGAGCGACAGTAAATAAACAAACAGCTTTTGCTCCTCCCCTCCTTCATGTCATTTTGCTCCTCCCCTCCTTCATGTCATTTTGCTCCTCTTTCCACCAATTCTGTCACTTTCTCTCACAACCTAGGTTTTACTATCCTCCTTTCTCTTCTACGTATTTACTTCCCCACCAGATTTCCCCCCTTCTTCCCTTTGTTATTCCAGTGTGTGTGTGTGTGTGTGTGTGTGTGTGTGTGTGTGTGTGTAGTGACACCTCTACACCCGAGGCCGACGTTCTGGAATGACTGCAATTCATGGGATGTCACGGTCAGGTGGAACATTTTTGGAATAAGGCGGGGACTGAAATATTACATGGGACATGATTCTGGAGACGGACTCCAGAACTCGGCTCGGACTCCACTCGTACTTCCCGGCTGGAAATATCTGTAGCTTGGGGCCAGTGGCCATCCTTTGTGAATGGAATATGGAACGTGACGGATCTGTGGAATCTGATAGAACCATGGAATTTCGGGAGGGACAGGGAGAGAGACTGAAAGCAAAAGAGAGGCAGAGATGACAGTGGATGGGCAGAAGGAGAATAATATCTTCATCATAAGAACCATGGGACCTTTTGTGCATTTACGTCTGTGTGTGTATGTGTGTGTGTGTGTGTGTGTGTGGGTGTGTGGGTTCCCCTTCCCATGTCGTTTTTGTGTGGGGCTGTGTGCATGCACATGATTGTGCAATGACCTATATTAGTGCACACGTGATAATGACTTGTGTGTGCTTTGCGCGTGTTTGTGGGTGTTAGCGTGTGCTTTGCACATGTTAGCGTGTGCTTTGCCCGTGTTAGTGTGTTTTAGTGTGTTCTATGCACGTGTTAGTGTGTGCTTTGCACCTGTTAGTGTGTTTTAGTGTGTGCTATGCACGTGTTAGTGTGTGTTAGCGTGTGCTATGCACGTGTTAGCGTGTGCTTTGCACGTGTTATCATGTGCTTTGCGTGTGTTAGTATGTGTAAGCGTGTGCTATGCACGTGTTAGTGTGTGCTTTGCGCGTGTTAGTGTGTGTTAGCGTGTGCTTTGCACGTGTTAGCGTGTGCTTTGCGTGTGTTATTGTGAGTTAGCATGTGTTAGCGTGTGCTATGCACGTGTTAGCGTGTGCTTTGCACGTGATAGCGTGTGCGTTGCACGTGTTAGCGTGTGTTAGCGTGTGCTTTGCGCGTGTTAATGTATATTAGCGCGTGCTTTGCACATGTCAGTGTGAGTTAGCATGTGTTAGCGTGTGCGTCCCCTGTGCTAACGTGTGTACACATCCTAGTGAGTTGCTGTGCGCCTTTGGTAGCTGTCCCTCAACGCCGCTGGGTTCCCTGAGGTCTCCGCTGTTGCCTCGGCTTGCCTTTCTCTGCTGCTCCACCTAACACTGACACACCATGAGGATCCTCCACTATACATATGTAGGCCCTTAGCGTGGAGAAAACACGGCAAAACAACGGGACTCAAACATTGAGCAATGAAAGGGTCAACCAAATGTACCGTTATGACAGTTGATGTGCAACAACTCTGTGTTCTGGAAAAAGATGAACCTGATTGTATGTGATGCTTTCTGTGAATATTATAGTAGAGGGAATAAAGAGACCGGAAGTCTAGTAGCTTAGGGATGTGATAAATACGGTTTACTTGGCTTGGCCGTCAGCCCACAATCATTGGCTCACATTTAACTTTCTTTTCGGTCAATCTGTGTAAAAGCAATTAAGCGTTTTTGTGTGATTTAAGGTGGACATCTATTTAGCTCGAACAACTGTAGAATACGGTTTTATTCCATTCCTCCATATCTAGCCCATTGTCCCAATGTTTTACTTGGAGATGTTAAAAAAGAATAATTGGAAAGAAAGCTTCACGGTGCCTCAAGCCCTGCTGCATAATCATTCAACATACTGTACATTGTACCATAGAAATGTGCATAATCTTAATGATATTATTAATAGGACTGCTTCTCTCCGTGGCTCTCCACTGCATTGCATTTTTGTTGTTGTGTCAGCTGGTTCCGATTTAATCTTTGGTGCGCGTTGTGCATCATCAAATTGCCCTGCAGTTAATGTCTCTAGAGGGGGGCGTATCACATTGTATAGGATTATGTCATGGTATGACATACTGTCGTTTGCATACTGTAGCAAGCTGACCTCAAAGCTGCTGACAGAAAGTTGGTTTGGATAACAACACCTGTTAACTGTATTGTATGGAACTTGTATATTATCGTTTTGTATCACTACTGAATAAATAGACCCCAGATTGAGTGGAAAAAAAAACACCCGCAGGTATCAAGTTGTGCTTCCACAGTTCTCACAATAACCTTTTTGGGAATAGCACCAGGAAAATGCGTACAGACGATCCTCCAATAGACGCGCCTCCTATAATGGGAGAATATTTAAAACTGGTCAACAATAAGCATTGTTCCACAACAAGTGCAGTAAAACTATGTTTTTCTTTTTCCACTGTGAGAATGAGGTCGGCTCTGGGCTGCAATGGGGACAAAGCTGTTTGCATCCACTAACTGTTGCGTTGTGAATCTGTGCTTTGAGCTAGCAGCTAAAATCACACACGCTTGCACATTTTTGCAGGAGTGTAGCAGGCCTATAAAGTGACAGTGGTTGGGTGGTAAATACCAGAGGGACAACATCACACATTTGTTTAGCTTTTCTACGTTTTTTTGGAGTATCTGGTTGCATGGCACGCTCAGTAGCGCTCTGTTTTCCCTCATACTGCTGTGCGTACAATATGCACAATGTGTGTGTATGGGTGACGCAGACCAGCGTTGTAGTTTAGCAGGGCGGTTTACGTGCGTGCCTGTGTTTGTCCCTGGCGTGTGTATTTACCGGTGTGTGTGTGTGTCTCCTAATATGTGCCAGTAGCCTGCACTTACAGTAGCATGATATCTGCGTGTGCGTGTGCATGTGTGCGTGTGTCCGTGTCTGTGTGCGTGTGCGCACGCGTGTGCATGTGTGTGTGTGTTTGCTCTCTACAGGGTTGTCGATCGCTCAATATGGTTAGAAGTTTATGATCAGTATTTTCCGGATTGCATGACTGAACGTGTGAAAATGCATTCACACCCAAACCAAACACACACACACACGCACACACACAGGCGCATGTGCACACACGCGCAAACACACACACACGCACACACACGTGCGCACACACACACACACACACAAAACAGGCACCCACATGCATAGGCATTCATAAACTTGCATGCATATACAGACACATTATCGAAACGCACAAACACACACTCAGACACTCAGACACTCTCACAAACACACACACATACACACACACACACACAAACACACACACACACTCAAACGCACACACACACTCAAACACACTCTCACACACACACACACAGACAGAGCGCCAGTGTTGATCTTGATGGCTTTCCATAGCGGTCCCTTGCTGCTTGGTAGCATTGCAGAGTGTGAACCCCTCGTGTTTGTGAGCGCAGCTGCACGCCGGTGCGCATGGAACCAGTGTCAAAGACATAAGACACCGTCCACCGTTAATGGGCTTAATCAATGGCAGATGAGATTCCTTAGTTGTTTTTCTCACCGCAGCGCTGCAAGCTCCAATAGAAACAAAGCACACAATGTGCCTAGGGAGACTTGTCAAGGCAGCATCTGAGGTTGGAAACCACACTTGCACACCGGGCCTCTAAAGATGCCCGGCCGCGTTTCCCCGTCACAGCGTACACCCGTACCTGTCGATATATATGCTCTCTCTCTCTCTCTCTCTCTCTCTCTCTCTCTCTCTCTCTCTCTCTCTCTTTCCACACAAGAGAGTATACAACTGCGGCTATTGTCATCAAACCAATCTGACAGCTATTAATTAGTATCAAAAAGAAATT